>MJUU01009368.1:4226-46176 GCA_002080025.1 Modiolus philippinarum
AGAAGTGGGAGATATTATATGTCGGTGCTTATTTCAATTGTCGCGACACAACATTTATATGTATTTTTCCCAAAATTACCTTAAAAGATTGAAATATTTTCCATTTCAGCTTTTTTCCTTTCTCGCGAAACCAAATTTATTCATCTTGCATCAAAAATGACCTCAGAAGTGGGAGTATTATATGTCGGTGCGTATTTCAATTGTCGCGACACAACATTTATATGTATTTTTCCCAAAATTACCTTATAAAATTGAAATATTTTGCATTTCAGCATCTTTTCTTCTCGCAATACCAAATTTATACATCTTTTGTCAAAAATGACCTAAGAGGTGGGAGATATTATATGTTGGTGCTTATTTCAATTGTTGCGACACAACATTTATATGTATTTTTCTCACAACTACCTTATAAGATTGAAATATTTTGCGTTTCAGCTTTTTTCCTTTCTCCCGATATCAAATTTATACATCTTTTGTCAAAAATGACCTCAGAAGTGGGAGATATTATATGTCGGTGCTTATTTCAATTGTCGCGACACAACATTTATATGTATTTTTCCCAAAATTACCTTAAAAGATTGAAATATTTTCCATTTCAGCTTTTTTCCTTTCTCGCGAAACCAAATTTATTCATCTTTTATCAAAAATGACCTCAGAAGTGGGAGTATTATACGTCGGTGCGTATTTCAATTGTCGCGACACAACATTTATATGTATTTTTCCCAAAATTACCTTATAAAATTGAAATATTTTGCATTTCAGCTTTTTTCCTTTCTCCCGATACCATATTTATGCATCTTTTGTCAAAAATGAATCCAAAAGTGGGAGATGATTGTCGCATGTATTTTTCTCAAAATTACTTTATATAAAACTTCTTTGAAAAGATGTTATAAAGTAAAATATTTTAAAAAATGAATCATTTTGGTTATTTGTAAAGATTTAGTATAAACCGCATAATGAAAACCTAACTTTCTCAAACATATTGATATAAAGATTTACAAAAAGCTATATTGTAACATACAAAACTTCTTCAAAGGATATAATAAGTAAATTTTTTTTTTGAAAAATGAATTATTTTGGTCATTTGTAAAGATTTAGTATACACGTCTATATTCATTTTTGTAGCGGGAAAATATTATCTGACATGTTTTATATTTAACAATATTTTATATATAACTGCATTGTTTTTTTTTTTCCGTATTAATTGTTTATCCAAAAGAACGCTACGTGGAAATATATTTTTATTCCCTCGGCTATCGCTTAAAATTCGATCTAACTATATATTTATATATAAGATAACCTCGTTTTAAGTAGTGATCCTCGCGACAGCTTTCAAGTGCACTTGAAGTTCACTAGTGAACGCGATAATACCTGTCATGGAATAGCTACCTATTCCAAAAGAGTGAACTTCGCGACAGCTAAGAGAACGCGAAGTGCACTTGAAAAGTGAACTTCAAGTTCACTTTAAGTGCACGTTTTGGTACGTTGCGTCTGCATCCATCTGTATGTAAGCTTTTGCTGGAAATAACAAATATAGATCTTCTGAAAATAAAGATTTTTACATTTTCTTAACTGTGGATTTTTTATTAGATTTAAATGACAGATATTGGAGAACAAAAAGGGCGGGCAAAATTTTAAGAAATCCCCCAAGAATGACTGTTTCATTCAGGAAGGCATAAAATCCTTACCCGGATCAAGGTGTACTGGTGCAATGGTAAATTACCTAGCTACTTTCAGTGCTCAAATATATTTCCACAAGTAAAATATTCCTTTGCAATTCTTCTTAAAATGGCATGTGTTTAAAAAATTCCAAAGAATTCATTTCTGGGTCCACTTAAATAAAATTGGCATGGATAAAAGGGCATGACATGTAGTTTATTGCAGTAATTTTGAAATAATTTTAGTATTAGTAGTTACTTTATTGATACACTTTAAATAGGAATTTACAATATTTTACTTGATATTTTACTAGATATATGATTAATTTTGACACAAAATTGTCTGTTTATGTTTAAATCGTGACAGCTTGAAAAATACACATCACAGAATTATTTAAAAATTGCTGAAAGAAAAAAAAATGCATGACATGCCTTTTTTATCAATGAAAATTTTATGAAATTCTGGCCAGAAATGAATTCTTCGGAATTCTTTCAACATGTGCAGGTAAAAAAAAAGACATTTGAGCACTAAATGTAAAGTTAAGTGAGAAAAAACTGTTCTTCTAGACCATGCATAAGTGAAACCTGATATTTTGCTGAAAGAACAAACTTCTAACATTGATAATGATGCTGACGGTACTATATGTGATGCAAATTTGTAATTATGCAGATTCAACCAAAACCAACAACACAAAACACATTCCAGCCTGTGCTGAGGTTTTGAAATTACTATATAAAAATTCAAACTCACATATGTTTTGATGACCAAAAACCATTATATATTTATATATAAAATAATGGGCTCATAGATATAAATGATGCTTCATCATACACTTCTGATGTTTTGGACACTAATTCAGCTGTCTCGCATACCAACAACAGAAAAAGTATTAATACTTATTCAGAAATTTGAAAATGCTCATGAAATCTATAAACTCGACTTTAGTTGTGGATAATTCTGCACCAATGTCTGAAAATAGCAGACACCAAGACATTAAAAACGGTGACACAATTAATGCATGTACATCAGAAAGGGGGGTGTCTCAATGTTGGTCCCTTTCCTGAAATCCCGTTCATTTTTCTTCTTTTTCCCGTTTCACGGGAGGAAATATCTTTAACGTACACTCTTGGACCATTTGTCTTTATTTTTTCTTAAAGAGGCCTGTTTTTCCCATTTGACTGGCAATATACAGCAATTCCCTTTTCACGATGTGCATTCTTTCCCGTTTTCGCGTTCTCCTTTTGCCAGGATTCTGTTTCCCCTCTTGCTTAAAATGGTCAATCGCGCTTTTTGCTTTCCTGCTTATACCCAATCGATACCCACGTCAAACCATTGTTACACATGTACCTTTTCTGTAAGTAGGCAAATTTACGCGACATCCGGGTTTTGTCTTGTATTCATATCCTTCAGGAAATCGTATCTGGCTATTTGATGTTTCCAGTGGTTGTCTTTTTCAATTTCCATGACTGTTTTTGCTGATACAAATTGATCTGACAGGCTATTCCATATATCAACTACCCTATTTTAACTAATATGCTTTTTTATTATTATTTTTTTTGAGTGACCTCCTGTGCTTGACGGTGTATTCAATTCGAATATTACACATGTGGGCTGACTCTCGTATATCTCATTTAAGATATTGAAAACTCAATCATGTTCCCTCTAGTCCTTATATATTTCAGTTTTGGCATTCTCAGATTTTTTTTTCATTCTTATTCTTAAGTAACGGGATTAGGTTGGTAGCCCTTATTTTATTTATTTTTTTTGCAATATCCACTTATATATACGGAATCCGGAGTGCTGAACCATAGTCAAGATGTGGTCTAATAAGGGTTTTAAAAAGGGTATTCAAAGCTATATATATCCAGATATGTTCTTCTGTTTGGCTTAATCATAGTGTTTACTTTGTTAATTCGCATTTTGTTTAATTTGATTTCTCCTCCGTCATTATTGTATAAATGGTAATTTTTCTCATTAGTTTCACGTGTGCAGTAGACCATGATTACCCTTCCAGAGCACCTGATTATACCTTAAATTTGTAGGATGACACTGCTAGTGCTTTATTTTTGTGGCGTTCTTGTTTATTTTTGTTTATTTGATTTGCCTTTTTCATGCTGTCTCCATTCGTATTGAATAATAATTGCCCTGATTTTAGATATTTGATTTTGGAATACCCCTTTCATCATTTTTGCTTCGGTATTTTCTTGCCGATGTATTTCCTTTTTATTAATTACAAACAGCAATTTACATTTGTTCGGATGAACTTGAGTAACCATGTATGTAAATCCCACTGAAGCATGTCCTCATCTTGTTTGTTTTTTATTTCCCTATACACCCTTGTATCGTCAGCAAATAAGTATGCGATTTAGTTTGTGCAGTCTAGCATATCACACCTCTTTTTCTAAACCATTGCAGGTATTGATCTACTATTTCCATGTGAGTCTACCTCTTCGAGTTACCGATGAATTTCATCTTTCGATCTTTGTTCCAATTATATAGGATAAAGTAAATCCCAATCCACAACGTTCCCGTGAGGCCTCACGGGAACGTTTCGGACTATGGATTACGTTATGTTATCGAATCTAGGTTCTAATCAACTAATTTTTGACGGGGTTATGGGTCTTTGAATCAGGAAACTTACTTTTTTTACTTTTTTGCTGGAGTAATTAACAAAGCCTTCATTTACTTCTATGGACTTGGTTCCTCCGCGTTGTTGTACATTACTGTTTCGCCCCTCCCCTCCCCCATCCTTATAGGTCACGGTTATTTTCACATTACAACGCCAGCTTGACTTTCTAATGCTACCTTTCCTTTGTACATAAGAAGTATGGCCATTTACAAATGAAATGTGTTCCTTCTGTTAAGTAAAAGATTGCCTTTTCATATTTTTCCCGTACATTCTATGTAAATTTAGGTGAAGAAGTGTCTAAACTTAGACCCAGCATGGTGACTCATACTTTTTATTTGGGAAAAGCTTTTGTCGTCCGTTGGCTAAGTGATAGCTTATTCACCCATCCTACCACCAGGGTGGATTACCTCCCCTTACATCCAGACAATAGGTCCATAGTCGGCACAAGGTACTTATTTGCAGAATACTGCAACAACTTTGAAGGATTCCCAAATATTCCCTACATCATGGCTTTTGGCGACCGTTGGCTAAGTGATAGCCAATGCACCCATCTTTACCCTGTTCCTACCGCCAGAATGGATTACCTCCCGTAAGATCCACACCAGTGGTCCAAAGTCGACCCTAAGTTCTTATTTGCAGACTGCTGCAACAACTTTGAAGGATTCCCAAATGATCCCTACGGCAAAGCTTTTGTCGTCCGTTTGCTAAATGATAGCTAATGCACCCATCTTAAACCCCATCTTACCGCCAAACTGGATTACCTCCCCTAAGATCCACACGAGATGGTACAAAGTCGGTTATAAGTACTTATTTGCAGAAAACTGCACAAGTTTGAAGGATTCACAAATACTCCCTACTGCAAAGCTTTTGTCGTCCGTTGGCTAAATGATAACTAATGCATCCATCTTTACATCATCCTACCGCCAAGGTGGATTACCTCCCCTAAGATCCACACCAGAGGTCCAAAGTCGGCATCAACTACTTATTTGCAGAATACTGCAACCATTTTGAAGTATTCCCAAATATTCCAGACGGCAAGACTTTTGTCGTCCGTAGGTTAAATGATAGCTAATGATAGCTAAACATCTTTACTCTCATTCTACCGCCATGGTGGATTACCTCATCTTAGATCCACACCAGAGGTCCAAAGTCGACCACAAGTACATTATTGCAGAATACTGCAACAAGTTTGAAGGATTCCAAGATAAATCAAACGAGGAGTTGCCACTGGTCTCCTCGCGATTTTCTATACCTACAGGCATTACATTTTGACATAATTACCCATGGTTGTTCAACAAGACATTTTACTCTATTCACGGAAGGTCCTAAAATGAGCTATTCATGTATATTTATTCATAAAAGACCGAAAAGATAATTAAAACAAGGAATAAAACATGTAAATGGTATACATTTGCATTCAGAAGAATATTTTGAAAGTGGTCGCTAGAAAATGTTAAAGAGAGTTATTGTCCTCTTTAAAGTTTCGATTATTAGACATATCATCAAAGTGGGCGTTAGAAAAGTTGTCGCTAAAAAAATGGTCGCTGGCGTGAACTTATTTTAACGACCTAGTGACTTCATTTCATTGCTATGAAATATCATTAATCCGTCATCTCTATATTTACCGGAATTAGATATTCTGTGTTTTAGTGTGAATCTATTAATAATATCTTCAAGAATGTCAAAAATCAGAAACCTCTGGAGAAGGAACTAAGAGTAAAAAATGCTTAAACTCGCCTAACAAACTTATAAAACCTTTAAATCGTCTAATTCATAAGGGTTATAATTACGGTATTGTCGTCCAGTCATTACGTATGGCCTTCTTTGCTATTAACCTTCATTTTTTATAGGGTCTTTGCATTTTAACTAAACATATTCTAAATTTCTAAAATCTGTGTTGCATGGACACGGGTTATGTATTCCGGTATATGCATGAAATCATTATGCTAACCTTCTCACAGGAAGGGATCTTGGTGGAAACTGTATACTGAGGGTACATAACTTACTTTGTCAGTTGGTAATGGGTCTGGAGCTGGCATCTCAGTTAACTGCGAGTAGTCTCTTGTGATTTCATGTTTATGTCCGTATATTTAGTTCTTTCAATAATTGACTCAGTCCTGTTGCCAACTGAATTTTACTGTTGTTACGAATGTTTTTTGAATTATCACATTGGCTATAGGGGGAGGTTTGGACCCAATAAAACTAGTTTAACCCCACCGCAGCAGGTTTGCCCCTGTCCTAAGTCAGGAAATTTATTAAGCCTTTGTGTGTCTTGTCTTTTTTCTAGTTAGTTTACTTTATGTCTATAGGATTTTAGGATGATGTTTATTTCTCTGAACTTGGTTACTCTATTTTCAGGGGCCAACTCCGACCTGCCGTTGGGTGTGGGGTTTTCTCACCGTTCATTGAAGATCTTATGTTGGCTTTGAGTTGTTGTTACCCCCCTTTGGGTCGTTGTCCCTTTGACACATTCCCCGTTTCCCTTCTTTTTCTATTATTCAGTCATATTGCTTTTTGCCAAATTGAGAATAAACTTTGTCTATGGCATGTACAATTTCATCAATCGGACAGTTTGTAAACATGTTTGTGATGTCATAAGTGACTAAAAAACAATCATTCTGCGGTTTAAGGTTTTCAATAATATCTATAAAGCAGTTGTGTCTTCGATGTACGTGTTTTGTTGTGTAGCAATCGGTAGGAGGAAATGGTCAACATAACGACCTATATTTAATAGAAAAAAGCCTGATTATGAGACAATTGGGCGACCAGGTGGTTTTCTATGTTGTATCCTGCATCTATCATGCGATCTACATTTGATATGTTCATTTTATATACTTTAGGTAAAAAATATATTCGTCCTTCACGAATGGGTTTTTGTTAACAGTCCCTTATGAATTTAACAGTTGTATTGTCCAACACACCATCAGACCACATGTTTGTAATGTAATTATTGCAGATTTTCACTGTTATGATTAGTTCATAATGTGGCACGTTTAATTGTCGGTAATCCTCAGATAGATAATTATCTTTGTTCATTACTACGACGTCGCCGTTCTTATCAGCTTTCTTGATAATTAATCTTTTGTTTCTTTTCATTTTGTTTTATACTCTGTCTTTCCTTTTTTGATATATTGCCTTGGAATTTTCTGACTGGCAAATAGGATAATTCAAGTTTTGTCAAACTTTAATAATTTTCTAAAGTATGAACACTAAATGTAGGGTCATATCCCATTTTAATATAAAACGGATGAAGTTTATCGGAGTTTTTTATGAAACAAAAATTGTCATCTCATTGTTCTGGCCAATTCGTCAAAATCTTCTTGTAATTCTATTTTAGAAATTTTGTCTTGCGGATTTGTCGTCTATTGACGAGTGCCATGTTGTAAGTAATGTGATTCAAGTTTTGGGGGTTTCGCAAATCAAAACATGGACTTTGCTTTTCCTGTATCCCATGTGAAGCGGATGTATCATTTAGGTGAGTTATGTACACTGTATTTATAGTTTCAAATTGCTGACAATGGCTTATGTGTACATTCTGTTAATTTTTTTTATTTATGTCACTTTTATGTTATTTGTTTACAATACTATATGCTAAAGTGGTTTTTAAATATTACTCCCATTTGTTGTTTTAACAAGGTATTTCCATTTGTCTGTATTTCGGTCACAAATTTAAGTATTTATAGTTCAGGTCGTCACAAAATTTATAAATACTCAGTATATACTTGGCCATGAATTGTGCTTTGAAATATAATGGAAAATTGTTCTTCATTTGAGAAAACGGACGTAATTCATTCTGCGGAGGAGTTATTGTTCTTGTTAATCATATCATGTCTGATAATCAAAATCAATGAAATTAAAAACAGTTATTTGAGAATATTTTGATATATGCTTTGAAACGTTTGAAATATACAAAAAAAGTAAATTTTGAAAATTTGACCTTTGACCTCATATTCTAAACATTTGCAACATGTTTCACGCTTACGACCAGTCAAAACCTAAGCGTCATACTCATTTCACCCATCAAATAAGGAACGTAGCAGAATTTGGAACTAGAACTAAATTACATTCTGATTACTTTCTACCTCAACGATAAAATTATGGATCAGCCTTTCTGGTGAAATTCTAGATCCTTACGAATTTTTAAAAGCCGATTATTTAAGGAAAACTTTGTAAAATGTCCAAAGTTGTATTTTGTTGGATGCCGAATGGGTCAAATTCTTCATGCAAGGTTATGCATGAACTGCAGTGCCTAAGCCACCATCTATTTCGACGAAATCTGATTGAATCTCCAATCTGTGGTTGCCAACAGATAGAAACCACGTCTCACTTTCTTTGTACCTTCCAAAATTTCAGGACTTGCGCAATGAACTTATATTTTCGATTAATAACCAAGTAATCATAAATGTTAAACTTTAACTTTTTGGCTCAGATGCACTAAGCTTTGAGAAAAATATAGATATCTTTCTAAGAGTTTAAATATTTATTTTGAAAAGTAAGCGATTTACATGTTAATTTTATTGCCATTTGCATTTCATCATAATTATTTGCTTTTGTTTCTTTATATTATTGTCATTATTATAGTTTACATGTTTAAAATTCATTAACAATAAATGGTTTATAACAAGTGAATATTCAACAGGAATGTAAATCGCTACTTTATTTAAGCACAAGGCGATGTGGTTGATTTGAATTTGAATAAAAGTTTGTAATTTGTTTGACTATTACCAAAAAAACTGCATTTTTCCGTCTTCTGGTTTCATTTCTATCGATGCCAATCTTTGATAATTAACTTGGGATGAAAAATTAAAAGTTATTTGACAAAAGGTCGTCATATTGTGGTACTTCACTCAATCCAGTCGTTGGATACATGCTTGACGAAGTTGCGAATTCGCTGGTATACTTGAAGTACTCTAGTTGTTGTTATACGTTTTATGACCGTTGCAGACCAAACTATAAATCTGTTTTGCTCTCCTTTGGAATTTGATGTTAATTTGTATGTCCTCTTTAGCTGCAGTTAACTTGAGCTCCAAGTATGGGATAACTTTTAATATTTCACAACTTGTATGTACTATTGGTGTCTTGTTTGAACAAGACTGTGAGATTCTGAACACCTGTCTTGTTACTATAAGATATTATTTAGATGTTTGTCGTGAATATATAGTTAATTATTTATCAAAAATGACGTCTTAGTACAATATGATGCCTTACGAGTATGTGGCTATCCGTACTTGTGCACTTCAAACCAGGAAATAAAACAAAGGAGTGTCTGCTTAAACATTTGCAGCCATCTCTTTTTAGTCCAATCTAAAAAAATTGTCACAACGTCAACTTTTGATCAAATGGACAAAATCAGATTACCCTAATTGTCTGAATATTGTAATTACACTGACCAATTATTTAGAGAAAACAGCCTCGTTCATCAAATTCTGAGTTCAAAAAGTGTAGTGCTAAGCATCAAAAACATTTGAAAATTTGCAGAAATGCTAACTCTGGGTGAGGCCTACAATAAACAATAAAACACAATAAGTGTACATTTCATGACATGCATTGCGGTTGGTGATGTTTAAAAAAAAACAGTCATGCGGAATGTCGACTTTTTAAAGTATTTGCAATTACAGGTAAATTGGGAGACACATTTGTGGAAAATATTTATTAAAGTGAAGACAAATTCTTAAAATATAAAGTGTTGCATTTTCTCTGACACTCAGTTTATCTCCTTGCTGCATTGCCCTGTTCTTGCGTCTTTGCAGAGCC
Source organism: Modiolus philippinarum (assembly GCA_002080025.1). Taxonomy (NCBI): domain Eukaryota; kingdom Metazoa; phylum Mollusca; class Bivalvia; order Mytilida; family Modiolidae; genus Modiolus; species Modiolus philippinarum. The sequence continues at coordinate 14,269 of MJUU01009368.1, forward strand.
GTCTTTGGCATTTAAATTCACTCTTCAATCTTTAAGAGGGCCTGGGTGGTCTAGTTGTTAAGGTAGTTACAATCACTTTAGCCTATCAAAACTGTGTTGTGGGTTCACGCTCCACTTTGCAAACCTCATAAAACGATGAAATGGTACAACTATACATAATGAAATTGATAACGTATGTCAATTACCTTCCAAAGGTAGATAGTTCTTTTGGGGTATTCTGATGTGCTCCATCACTACAACCAACAGACAATCTTTTTTCTAATTACAAACAATATAGCGTAGCTAATGGAAGACGCATATATTATTTAAACAAAGGCTAGAGATTTCCTGTCATTTTATATTCTCCGATGGACTTAATGCACACGAGACAATGTCTCTACAAATACATTGATAAAACCTAGCAAATGAACAACGCTTTTATTGTTGTTCAACATACTGAAGTCACCATGACCATGAGGTTAACCTTATGAGATCAAGTTGGCCCCTAGCACCGGTTTTAGCGGAAATCTTTGCTAAAGCCTTCATGAAATGTTGATGTGAGAAACAGACTTCTCGAACAGCTCGTCTATATTAGGAAAACTGGGATAAATATGATTGCATTGAGATTTGAAAATCAAAACCTTAAGTTTACTCTTATTGAAATAGTTCGTAATTAAAGAGAAAAGTGCATATATAAATTCGCCTACGAATGCAAGATTCAAATTTAGAAAAAAAATCACTTTAATTTCACATCTTTCATTGATTATAAAAACATGAAAAAGGGGGATAACATTTGACGGCTGCATAACAGAGCATAACATAAGCATTGAACTAAACATACATATCAAAAAGCAACAAATTCACAATTAACTTTTTCAAACATTTATGAAAACTAAATTATTACATTACATTAACTTTAGTTAAAAAATACCATTCTCTAGATGTTCAATGTAACAAAAGATGTGTACAGTATATTTTATCTAATTATTGAAAATAATTGTCATTTGCACAAAACGATAGGAATACTGTGATCCAAAGTTAAGCAGAACCCATACTTATAATATTTTTGTATCTGATATGTCTAGTACATTGCAGTTAAGAAAGCAAGACATGATTGTGATCTTTTAACTCTATTCCATTTCCATTCATTTTCTTTTACACATCATTATCGTTTTCTTCATCGGGGTGTAATCGTTCCAATTACGCCAATATATACCACTGGTTGTTAATGAACTTCCATATCTTCCATTCAAGCTAGCTTGAGCACATGATTTAAACCACCATCCGCCGTACTTGTAATCGGTAACACAGTGACTAGATGCCATCAAATCGTTGTCAACATCAGTGGCACTAAACTGCAAACCATTATGGTAAATCATGGCGTCTCCTTAAACAATTTTTAAAATACATGTAGTGTCTGTTACTTTCATTAAAAACTACTTGGGTCCTCAAGGTGTCGAAGCGTGATGCGTATAAATTACAATCAAAATATTACAGTAAACATCTACAATGACCGAAAACTACAATCACGTGCAACCATTAACTAGCAAACTGCACCATAAAAACATAAATGAAAGACAAGAGACAGACTTTAAAACACTTGAGATAGCCGGACTTGGTATCGGTATTAGTAAAAGCTCGCTTATACTCGAAAGCAAACATCACCTTAATAGGTGTTATACATATATATTACATATAGAGTGTAATTGTACAACTTCTTGTATCAAATAGATTCGATCGAATGAGCTGTTTCACTCCGAGTTCTCCCCTCATGTCTTTGTTTATGAAATGTTTATCTAACATTTATACAATAATTAACACTTAGAATACTCTTATATATGCGAAATCAAGTTATTTTGTAGTTTGTGTTGAAGAAGTACTTGATGCATGCCCTGACATTTTGCTTTTGTTGACATGGATACATGCGTGACGTCGCGACTTTCTTTTTCATCATCACAGTGTGGTGATACAACTTTGTAGATCGGACATTCTGTAGTAGTTAGTATTTCTGCCGTATTTCATAGAAAAAACACTTGTTTTGTTAGATAAATGATTTTATAAACTAGAAGCATGATCATGTAATACCACTTCAGGACCCCCACTACTGGTCTACGAAAAATACCTAGAAGCAGCATTTTGGATACCAATCTCACAGTATAGGAACCTGTCCGCCTGAAATATCTGATTTATGGTTTTTCCGTATGCTGTTTAACGTTTTTTATGAAAAATACACGATAAACATATAGGTACGGTAAGTAAGTATTGACCCTATTCCCTTGTTCCGTGATACATTTTTATGTGCTACATGTTTACCAAATGTGAATAACGGATTGATGTATAGGGGAATGACGTTTTTGAGAAGAGATATGGTGTTTACAAATGTATATGTGTGCAAGAATCGGTAATCTCAGCACTTATTCAGCAGTAAAAGACCAATTTCTTGGCTCAAATACGTTTTTTTGTGTCTATATTTATATGGTTTGTCCATTTAAGGCTAAGCAACATATTCACAAAAGGATAACCTTCTGTGCTTTCTTTTTGATAGAAAGAATTTATATGGTTTGTCCATTTAAGGCTGAGCAACATATTCACAAAAGGATAACCTTCTGTGCTTTCTTTTTGATAGAAAGAATATCCATTTTGCAAAAAAAATCAACTGTATTCTGTTAACAGTTGTGCTGTATGTCTGTTTACTGTTACAACTGTAAGCTTATTGCAGTTTTTCTTATATTGTATTGAAATTGCAAGAATCCTTATAATGCAGCTACCTATATATTCAAAAAATTGCATGAAGGTGTGAATTATCTTTACACTCTGCGACAAGAGGTTTAAAGTCTATGAAAAATAACCAAATAATTAACATGACATAAAAAACTAGAATTCTCAATTTGACAATATCTGAGAATATAAACACACACTGTGCACAACGTAAACCACTTTTAAATGATAAAATATTTTCTTTGCTCATCAAGAATGTTGAAATGGGTCATTTGACCTGTTAATCATTCATGAAAACGTCAAAAGGGCTACAGATTAGACCGTCAATAAAATAATTCGGGCGCACAGTTTCCTATACTGTGAATCTCTCAAGCTTCATATTTTAGTGCCAAATTCATATTGTGTCTGTAAGAGTCTTTACATTACCACGATATTTCGCAATAAAATTTATTCAAAAAAAGTTTCTGCGAAAAAAAAACATGTAAGAATTATCAAATTCAAATTTTTGATATAAACGTCATAAATTTTTGTAAAGATAAAATTCCGAGTAAAATTTATGTAGCGGGAGTTTTACAATTGAAAGAGACTTATGGCTCTTATTAGAGGTAACCAGATAAGTGACGAATCATACGAACGTAACAACTTATCATGGGAAACACACATATTAGTCCATGGGCTGGAATAAACCACCGTGCATCCCCCCCCCCTTTCCGAACCCCACCCAGTTTTTTAAGTCTGTATACATCCCCTCTTCAAAATAAAACATGTTAACACGAGCATAACCTGCACGCACTTGTGGAATTTGGCCCATTTTTAGACCCACCTACCGAAATTTTGGAAAATTCCGTTTTTCGTTCAAGTTTTTCTTTCAGTTGCTTCAAAAAATGTTAACCAATTGCCTTCAAGTTATAAAAACGAGGTATCAAATTATTGCTTATTATATAAGCTTCACACAGAACCCAAGTTTTTAAGATTTCTATGCTCAATACGTTCCATAGCGCAATTAAACGTACCCCTACCCCAATGAAATATTAACGAAAAAACTGACATTTTTATTGAAATTGCGTAAGTTTGTTGGTCTAGAGTGCATCTTAATTCCCGATTCTGAAAATTGTTATAGCTTTTCAATCTATTTTATTCAATATAAAACAGGTTGAGACAATGTTAACATATTTTAAATGACCAAAATTTTATTTTCAAATATACCAAATACAGGGACCTTTGAATAATTTAGTTTTTGAATAAGTTTTGTCTTTCTTTTGCCTAATATAATTTTTAGTAAACAAATATTATTTAAAAAAGGTATCAAATAAAAGCTTATTATATAGGCTTTACAACCATAACAAGTAATGGCCGTTTTTAGGTAATATATACATTATATATCAATAAAACTTACCCCTACCCCAACAAATTTACTCTAAAATTGTCATTTTTTGTCTTTTTTTCGCATAAAAACTACCAGAAGACGCAAAATGTGTGTTGTATAAGGCAATGTTGCATAAATTATATTATGATTTTATATTTTAACAGCCATTTGTTGACTTAGACTCAATATTTTGCCCGAAATTGGTGAAAAATGGGAATTTTCAACATTTTAGAATTGTCGAAAGTCCACTGCTATATCGTTACATATGCCAAATCTAAAGGATATTTCTGCAACAATGCCGTTTAATTGTACCAAGTGACATATTTCACGACACATTGATATTTCAACACCCATTGGTCGACTAAAACTCAATATTTCTCCGCAAATTGATGAAAAATGGGAATTCTCAGTATTTCAGATTTGTCCATAGTTAACTCTTAAATCGCAATATGTATCAAATCTTTAGAATATATCTGCAGATATCGCAATTGTTCTAAGCGATACATTAAAAGTCTTAAAACATTGTTTAGAAAAACAAGGGATGTTGAATGTGACTCTGGACACTAAAAATCTTACCCCTACCCCAACACATTTCCCTCAAAATTGTCAATATTTTTTCTATGTTTGGATAAAAATAACCACCACACGCAAATTCTGCGTTGCATATAACAAAGTTGCATGAATACTATCATGATTTGGTATTTCAAATCCCAGTTGTCAGCTTAAACTCAATATTTTGTCCAAAATTGATAAAAAATGGAAATTTTTAGCATTTCAGATTTGTCCAAAATTCACTTTTAAATCGTTAAATGTGGCAAATCTGGATGATATATCTGCAGATATGCCAATTTATTGTCTTAAACGATACATATGTTATTTAAGAACACTGTTTAGAAGAATAAGGAGTGTTCAATTTGTCTCTAAATACTTAAAATCTTATCCCTACTCAACAATACTAAACTTAAAGATCTCCAAAATATGACCGCCTGTACATATAAATGAACAAAGCATACTAATGTTTTACTTTCTTTGCAAAAGATGCATTCGATACATCATAATATGTAATTTTGACACCAAAATATGGGTAAAAATGAATATTTTGGACGATTATCGTGAAAAAAGGGAATGTTCAGTATTTCAGAATTTTCCGAAATTCAAAGTTAAATCACTGAATAATTGCACTTAAACCGGGCGCATGATCTTATTTTTGATAAATGGGATGCTCTGTGTGTTTTGGTGTTTGAAAATGATATGTCATTGGACCTTTATACAATGTTAAAAGCTTTTCAAGCTGAATAAAATAAAATAAATTGTGTTGAATATGTGTGGTAAGGGGTAATATGTTTGTTATTTATGAGACTGTAGTTAGTCTAAAAGGCTTAAAAGCATACTTTCTAATTGCCTAGATGAAACGATATTTAATCAACATTTTCAAAATTTATATCAATTTAATGAAGTATTTGAAAAAAAATTACTGCAGAAATTCTGAAAAAACGGAAAATTCCCATTTTTCATACAATTTCGGCCAGAAGAGTCGAAATCAGACCTTTTGAAAAGTTTTAATCTACTTAAATGATCTTCTGCATGTCAGTTCAACTGAAATAGACTCTAGAATTCCCAAGAACATTATCTTTTTATCATTTAGAGCCTGAATATTTCAAATTTTCTCTTAATTTTTAGGGGAGGGATGCTAATTTTGACATTTATGAACCTATAATATATCTGAAACTAAAATTTTTGCGTATAATTCGTTTCTAACATATCATAAAGTATTATTGCATCGGCAATTATTAAATATATATTCAGATTTTTACGTCAAAAAGTCGAAATTGTGAAACATCCAAAATTCCAAAAAATTCCATTTTTCAAACGTTTTATAACGAAAATCAAAATTTTATGGACTTAAATGGTTTTATTTTCCAACATTGTATCACAACTGATAGGGAAAGCATTAAAAACTAGATCAAATGATGAGAGTTGTTTATCTGAAAGGAATTGACAGCCTAAAATCGACATTTTCGCAATTTTTTGCAGAGGTGGGGGTAAATTTTTTATATCCCCAGATCATAAATAACTAAATACCGAAGTCACTGTGAATTTACTTTCTGCATATGCGCATTTCGACAACTTATGTCGAAATTGGCGTAAAGTACACAAACTTGTGTTCATTGTAAAGCATATTTAAATTGGTTTTAATTTGATACCAAATTTCAGTACATATTACTTATCTGTAAAAAGTTATGGAGCTTAAAAGATGAAACTTGTGTTAAAACGAAAATACAATAATTTTTCGGTTGTACTATAAAAGTGGCCCTATACTGTCTATGCCTGCAGGTAATGTTAGTGTTAACATGTTTTATTTTGAAGAGGGGACATAGAAGGACTGAAAAAAGGTCTGGTTCGGAAGTGGGGGGGGTGCACGGAATGTGTTTTCAGCCCACGGACTATATCATACGATGAGGGGTCTTCCAATTCGCCTATATTTTGTTAAAATAAATAATTTTCATTTTGGGCTTACTAAGTCAATCACAATATTCTGCTTTATTGGTATGTGCTTGAAAATAATTGCTTGACATTTTTTTTCAAATTATTCAAATATATTTGTATATCTCTATATGGATGTTTTACACTTACATGTGTAGACCAATCGAGTATTGTAAGGTGCACCCGATTTGCTTATTATGTTGTGAAGGTTATGGATATTTCTCAGAGGTAACAAAAGGGTATTAAAGTAATATGTTACTTCAACCAAGTATAATTCGGCAGTTCATTTCAAAATTTGACGAATATTCCTTTCTTATACAAACGTATATTATCCCGTTCGATTTATACTCCCTTTTTTCGGTACATCTCTTCATCATTTTTTTCATGTCAAAATGTTCGATGGACGAAAATTAAGCATATTTTCATGAAGAAAACGTTGTTCGAGAAATTTGTAATTTCAGTGTCAGTAAATTTGTATTTTTAAAGTTCACATAATATTGCATAGTTTATAAGCTACCCTGTACAAAATATGTAAACCGAGAATTATCAAATGGATTTGGAATATATATTGCTAAACAATCGGGTGTCAGACTTTCATAATTTGAGAGTAATTGTAATTCATGGCAGCTTCAAGAGTTATCGCATGGGAACAATCGCGTATTTTTCGCTAGAACTTTAATAATAGTTTCAATGGAAAACTTTAAAATTTCATATGGAGCAAAACATTCCATGGAATTAAAACTTCATATGGAGACGCACAATTATTCCATTGAGACTTACTGTTTTGTTTGTTTGTTTGTTTGTTTGTTTTTTTTGGGGGGGTTGTTATTGTTTTTTTTTTTTTGCGGATCCTATTAGTTTGATTTGTGGTTCTGATATTAAAGATGATTTTCCGTCCTTGGGAGTCACCTGTACAGTTATACAACACAATTTTGTCGCTGTCTTTCTATTTCATTTGTGCTTACTACTTTTTGAATTACGTTCATTTAATTTCATATCCAACATATTGCATTTTAAGCAATACAATCTGACATTTATAGATATGATTTTTCACCAATTTAATAGATTTTTCAAATAATTTTCTGGAATGAAACTCTTTTTTCGTGAAATGTAGATAGAATGTACCACTGCAATCAACCGAAAACGCATGTGACATGAGTTACAGGCCGTAAGCTAACAGTATAAATTGATGCCAATTCAGCCATACATTTTTTTTTGTCGGCATGCTTATATTTTCAGAAATGAAGGGGGTATTTCTTGTAAATTACTTTTATTATGTTTGTTGAAATCTGTAACGTTTGACAGAATCTTTTTTTCGCAGTGAACAAAAGATCAAGAACAATACATCATACATGGATGAAAATTGATAACCACAGACAAAGCCCTTTCCATTTGAAATAATTCATTTCAATTATTTTGGTCTCGAATGTTCCCTCCCGACATTCCAATAATTTGTTAAAAAGTAGCACCCTCCATGCACAGGGCAATGTATTAACGCTTATAAGTGTTACGCACAGATGATTTTGTCCCCGGGGGAGGGGGGGTAACTTCCATTATTTTGGTATACGGGGATGTGCCAAAAATTCGGGTTTAGTTTTTTGCATGAAAAAATTTTAAGAAATTTTATATAAATTTGCATATAGGAAAAATAATTTATATAAATTTGTTATAAGAAAAAAGCAAAAGGGCAATAATTTATGAGACAATGATATTCCTGTTCGTCTTTTTCATTAAATGTACAATATTTCACGTACTTCATTCTTTGTTTTCTTGTTGTTTTAAAATTTTCAATTTAAAATCAATGGCATACAAATGTATAAATATTTTAGTTTTTTTATATATAAATTCGGGTTATTTTTCAAGTACGTTGGTATATAAATTTGGGGCATGTTTCTGAGATCAATTCCCCCGGGATTTTGTCTGACATCATATGAAAATTCTGAAATTTCAAAATTGTTGTAGGTGGCAATTTAAGGAATCGCGCTAAAAAAATCGGCCTCTATGAGAAAGCATATGACTTGATTTCCACCTATCTAGGTAAGATCCCTCTTAACCTAGACTTCACCTGTTGACTAATTTTCATGAAGAGTTATATAACCCTTCACGATTAACCAAGTTCAGTCATACATGTACATACGTAAAGTAGATACGTCTCTTTCGTATATCAACATCCGGTACAAGATTTCTAATATCGCAGTTTTACGTTAATATGCATGATCATATTTTCAAATTTTATTTAAGTATATTTGTTTAACCTTTTTAGTGTCTATTTCCACGATATTTATCATGTTTTTTTTCTGTTCATTTCATATCTTATATATTCGATAATTAACTGCTCCCGTAATATACATTTGGTTCGTTCGGACAGTTCGTCACTTATCCGGTTACCTCTATTGAATCTTATCTTTAATTCTTTATGCCAGTTAACCAGACATATTAACCCTTCTGTATTAGTAATGTTATCAAAATATAAAAAAAGAATAGAGGACATTTTGTTTTTGATACGGACTTTATCACGGTCAGTATCAAGTGAGTCCGTGATAAAGTGCGTATCAAAAACACAATGTCCTATATATTTTTATCGGTAACTCACAAAATGATATTAACTCTATAATAAATTGAAATAAGCTGAATTTTTTCTTTCTGCACAGTTTATCTATTGTTAATTGCCATCATTCATACACTATCTTCATTAAATGTACACACGTATGAACACGACAAATAGTACTAAAAAATGACGTCAGCATAGCAATTCGCACTTGACGCCTTCACAGTGATAATGTCAAGTTCGCTGTTACTGTTTAGCGTAATACAATACTGTGCAAGGTATCCTTTATCGTTTGACGAAGGTGAAGCGGATTGCTGAAGGGTGACGGACATGAACGCATATCTGACGAGAACGTGACAGGACGGGACGGGACGGTACTAGTCATTTGACGAATGCAATTCGTCAATTGACGAGAAAGGAATCGTCATTTAATGATGTGCAAATTAATCAACACATTAATAGATTATTACCAGAGACATTTTAACACATGAAATGAACTTTCTCTGCATTTACATTGATAGTCTAATTCTTATTTTGATAAAAAGAAAGAAGACCATGAATTGAAAATCAATAGTTAAATTTTCTTTATTTTGTAAAAAACTGTACGAAATGCAGAAAAGGATAAAGAATCAATCAATTTGAATTAAATAATCATTATTGTCATGGATTTGTCAGGGAAACTCAACTTTTGTGTGTCTTTTCTGTTTATGTATTCTGGTATATGCATGAAATCATTATGCTCAACTCCTCACAGGAAGAGATCTTGGTGGAAGCTGTATACTGAGGGTACATAATTCTATTTGTCGTTTGGTAATGGGTCTGGAGCTGGCATGTAAGTTAATTGCTAGTAGTATCTTGTGATTTCATATTTATGTCCGTATATTTAGTTGTTTCAGTTTAATTTTTCATAATTGACTCAGTCCTGTTGCTAACTGAATTTTACTGTTGTTACTATTGTTTTTTTTTTCACATCGGCTAGGGGGAAGGTCTGGGCCCAATTAAACTAGTTTAACCCCGCCGCTGCAGGTTTGCGTCTGTCCTAAGTCAGGAAATTTATTAAGCCTTTGTGTGTCTTGTCTTTTTTCTAGTTAGTTTTCTATATATCTATAGGATTTTAGGATGATGTTTATTTCGCTGAACTTGATTACTCTTTATTCTTGGGCCGACTCCGACCTGCCGTTGGATATGGGGTTTTCTCACCGTTCAATGAAGATCTTATGGTGGCTTTGAGTTGTTATTACTCACCTTTGGGTCGTTGTCTCTTTGACACATTCCCCGTTTCCCTTCTTTTTTTCTATTTTCAATATTATTATGTTCAAAATCCGATGAAAATGAAAACATTTTATAAAAGTCACTAGTAAATATTCATTTTAGTCATTACATATGCACCGGCCAGTGCAAAACTTTCCTCTTACACATCATTTTGTTCAAAATCGAATGAAAATAAAAAAATAATGTAATAAAAAATTACTTGTAAATCTTCATTTTAGTCATTAGGAAGGTACCGGACAGCACGATTTTTTCTTTTACACAATATATTGCTCCAAATCCCATTAAAATGAACAATTTATGATAAAAAAACATTTGAAAGTCCTCAGTTTAGTCAATACAAATGTACCGGTCATTTTAGTCATTACATAAGCACCGGTGAGTGCAAAACTTTACTTTTACGTTCAAAATTACAATAAATTAAAAAAGATCATTAAAAAAAATCACTTGTAAATATTCATTTTAGTCATTCTAAAGATATCTGTCAGTGTGAAACTTTCCTTTTACAGATTAATTAGTCAAAAATTCCATGCAATTAAAAAAATGATAAAAAAATCATTTGTAAATTTTCAATTGAGTCTTTACAAATACTACGGTCAGTGCGAAACTTTTACTTTTGCACATTATTTTGTTCAAAATTCCATAAAAATGGATTTTTTTTTATAAAACATACCCTGTAAATCTTCGTTTTAGTCATAATGAAAGTACCGGTCCTTGTGAAACTTTCCTTTAAAAACATTATTTTGTTGACAATTCTATCAAAATGAACAATTTCGATTAAAAAATATTAACTAGTCTTCATTTTAGTCAATTCAAATTTACCATGTAAGTGCACAACTTTCCTTTTAAAAATTAATTTGCTAAAAATTCAAATAAATTTATTAAAATTTAATAAAAAAAAATCACATGTAAATATCTATTTTTTTAGTCATTGCAAATAAAGCGGTCCGTTGGAAACTTTCCTTTAACACATAAATTTGTTCAAAGTTCGATAAAAATGGTAATGTTTTATAGAAAATCACTTTTAAATCTTTATTTTAACAAATGTACTGGTCACACGTGCAAAACTGTAAATTTTCTTTCTAGACATTACAAATCTACCGGTCAATGCAAAAACTGTTCTTATACATAGTACACTCAGTTTAAAATTCAATTAGTTAAAAAAAGATAGTAAGAAATCTATTGTAAAACTTAATTTTAGTCATTAGAGTTGTACTGGTCAGTATGAAGCTTTCCTCTCACATTTTTTGTACAAACCTCCATGAAAATGAACAATTAAGAAGGAAAAACACTTGTAAATCTTCAATTCATGCAGTCGTTGCAAATTTATGCCCCGGTCAGTGCAAAACTTCCCTTTACACATTATTTTGTTTAAAACTCTATTCTATTAAAAACTCCGTGAAAAGAAAAAAAATGATGAAATATCAATTGCAGATATATTTCTGAAAAGCAAAGGGATCCATCTGTTGCGATGATGTATTGATTGTACATGCACTGAGTGAAACGAATCTATAATTCGCAAATTTTTTTACCCGAAATATCATATGATATATGGACTAACCTGGACGGGAGTGGGACGAATAGGTTTCTCGTTATCCGTCACGTTTCGCTTCAATTGACGGTTTGGAAGAATAACAAGTCATCACGTTAATTAACTGATCGCTGACTGATCGCTGACTGATTTTTGGTGAACAGATGACAGATTACTGATCTTTTTTTTCTGTGAGCGCTACGTTGCACAGTACTGTAATTTACTTTATACATATAGTTGAAATCAAATCAAAACACACAGCAGAGAAAACACCTTTTCTCAAAATTAACACATTTTGTACCTCGTTGCAAAAAAAATGGGCAGGGATTTCCCTTTTAACCTAAATAATACATATAGCTGTAACGAAAATACAATTATCCATGATAAATACGTTTTCTCAAAATTTTTGGTATGGTTTCCATGGCAATAGTACTAATTTTGAAATTTCCAATCCTATAGAACCCTTTCTTGCATGACATACATCTTTCATATGAAATTTCATGGAGTTACAATTAATAGTTACTGATACAGGGAAAAAATTGTGAAAAAATTCAAAATTTCATTTTCCCATAGGGTAAACAGTGAATACCACACCCCTTCTTGTACCCCCAAATGTTCCCTTAAAAGACCCTCATTTGAAAATGTTCGCATATTCCACATCTAAAGATATGGGGCTAACATATTACAAAGGGTAAATGGCCTAGCTAAAATTGGTCTCTGAGATCTGAATGAGACAAGTTCATATGGACGAGAAAAAGAAAGAATAATAATGAGAAAAGCAACAAAAACAATAAGTCTCCCAACTTCGTTTGCGAGACTTAATGAAAAGAATTGAGTAAACAATATTACTACGTTCAAGCATGTGGCAAAACTTTTCATTTTGAAGAGATGTAATTTTTCACACCAAGTCGTCGTTCAAATAGACTGCATGCAGAGAAAGAAACACACTTTACACATTGATGGTTATTGATTGACAGCAAACCTGAAGGATGCTTTATGTAGAATTGTTTGAAAGGAGCAATGCCCAGGAAAAATTAAACATTTGATTGGTTGTATAAAATTAAAAACTATCAAATCAAATGTAAAATCTTCTCTGGGCATTACGTTCTACTTACAAAGTCTTTCATGGTATACATGGCATATTGTCAATCAATTATCAACAATGTTTCATTCTCTGTGTCAGTTTTTTGGAGCGTCGGCTTTGGACTCTAAAATTACATCTCTTTAAAATTAAAATTTTGCTTCTCGCTTGACCTTTGCGATAAGTTTCCTCAAACTTCGTTTGGGAGACTTATGAAGTATAACGACTTTTTTTTTAATTTCAGACTGTCTACACTGGCTGATCAAAGGGGTCCCGGAATTTGCCCGCGCCCTATCTGGAAAAATTTTCAAATTTTGTGCTGAATAAAAAAAAAAAGAAAAAGAAATGGTAAAAAAATTGACTAGAACCCCCATTTTCCGGAACGCATCGGAATCCCCTTTATTTGGAGGCTGGATCCGCCGGTTTTCTATATCGTGAAAATATAATTATGAATGGATATGAAATTTCGTCTTCTTGATGTTTACTGGTAAGGCGTATACTTCACAAAGTCGCCATTGGTCGATGTAAATCAGTTTTATTTTAGTTTACATATGGAAAGACTGGTGTGCAAAGACAACATATCTTGTTTTAATCCATGCTACATTCATAGCTTGCTTAGCTTTTTCATTACATTCGTAAAGCAATATACTGATATATTTATTATTAATGGAATCCCATTTAAAAAATGACACAAATTTAGGAGGGTTCTTTTAGATTGCATTTCCGCATAACTGTAATTACTACTGAAAAGCTTGCCATGAAACAATTTTTTTTTCAATACCATGAAAATCGCAGTCAACAATGATCAAAAAAAAATATTCTACATCTGAGAATGCATAAAATGATATTTTGGCCCTTTCGACTCTTAGAATAAACAGCAATAGCGACGTTTTTTCTGACTTATTGATATTACGAAGTCTTAATTTTGTTTCGTTGACATTTATTTTTGTTTTGGCAATTTTATAAAAAGCATTTTGGCGAGGTTGCAAGAAAGAGAGAACACAAAATGTATTGGGTCCAAATGGTAGAAAGGAAGAAGCTGATAGAAAAACCAGTTAAGGGGAAATGGACGGAAAAATAAAGAAGAAAAAAAACATTTTAAATGATTCATAAAAATGAAACATAAGTAGGGTCAATGAATAATTGAACACAAGAACATCCAAAATTGACACACAGATAAAAATAATGAAAAGCTTAAAAGTATAGAAATGAAATGATAGACAAACACGGCTGAAAATATTTGTTCCAGGAAATAATCAAAACTGTTACTTTGTTATGATTCAACATCACTCTACAATTACAATCGTAAATTGCCTGACGTCGCAGCGGACAGTATTTTTTTTTTTTTTTTTTTTTTTTTTTTTTTTATCAAGGTTTCAATACATTTATACAGTGAAAACAATTTCTCACGAAAATACCGGCATATTGTTTGGCATTTATAACCATGTAAAGGTGTAAAGGCTGCAAAAAGGCGGAAGATTTGGTATTACAAATACAGAAAATTATATTTATGTTACAATCATTACTTTATTTTCTTTTATTGATCTTATCAATAATCGACATAAGCGTAATCATTTTATATTCATTTATGCGTACGGGCATTTTGTTAACGTTTTTGATCTTTATGGGACATGACAGTTTGTTTTGATTGTTGATTGTATACAGTTCAAAATGTAAATAACCATCAACATTTGTTTGTAAAATTGTGTGATGGAGTATTAAAAATGATACATCTTGAACCTTTTAGTAAATACCTAAAAATGGGTGGGGTTAAGCGACGTTTAACAAATGAACTAGGAGTCTGGCAAGTAATGGCAGAAACTAATTTACAGGACTTGGAGGTTTGAGGATATTAAATCTTGAGAAAGAAAAACTCGTGGATGATATTGAAAAAATTATTAATCCATTCGGGAAAGATGTAAATAAAGGCTTGTGTGATGCTAAATCTGTAGTTAATCTTAATGTTCAGGACATCATAAGCCTTGATATTTTAAATTTTGCATCTTTTGAAGATTTTCAATATTTTTTTTAATTGGAAAACAAAAGGTATTGAAAAATGTGATTCATTTGATAGATAGTGATACAAAAACATTTTACAAATTTGATCATATAAGTCGCTTGTGTGATACTAAAAAACTTCCTTAAATATTATAGTTTAGTATCCAGCATTCCAACGCTTATAAAAATCAATTGAAGAAAGGGCTAAAGAATTTGACAAAACAAGATCTTGAAAATTTCAGAGTATGTAATAAATTTCTGACAAAGCTACAGTTTAGCAAGAATATTAAGTATGTGTATCATGATTTAATAAAATGTACTTTTGTTCTACCAGATCATAAAATTGAAACATGGCACCAAAATGTTAATATTAAAGGTTTTGAATGGAAAAGTTATTTTCTTACTTTCCAAAAAAAGCTGCAAAAATTTTACTTGAAGACTTTTCAATACAAATTATTGCATAGAATTTTGCAAACTTATTTAAGCAATGAAGGGATATGGAGTAAATGCACATGAGACAAAATCTCTATAAATACATGGTAAAAAGCAATGGAACAACGCTTTTATTGTTGTTCTTCATCTTTATTTTCATCTTTATTTGTTTTTATATAAGATAAAGCTGAAAACTTCAAAACTTTGTTCTTTCTGTAAAAGTTTTGACGAGACTATTGAACATGTTTTTTTATGAATGTTGCCATACTCAATCATTATTGATAGAATTTTTCTCACGACTTCCAGCATTTCCAGATATAATTATTTAGAAGAAAAAATTTCTTCGTGGTTATGTTAAATATTCTTCATTGTTAAATCTGCTTCTTATTATGGTAAAAATTATATTTACAAATGTAAACTTGATGAATTTATTCCAAATATAAATGGTTTGAAACAGATCATTTCACACTATAAAAGCTTAGATATGAATAGTGGTGGACAAATAAATATGTTAGATAAGACTCAAACATTTTTGGCCCCATGTAATTAAATTTTATCTTAATTAACAATTGATAGTTATTATGTTGTACTTAAATAAACAGGAGCAGAAAATATTTATCTACTAAATGGAGTGTGAAAAAAAGAATGGGTATGAATGTTATTACTTTATTTGAGAAAGAGTGCAGTGAGGGAATATTGGTGTTGAACATTTAGTTTGTATGTAGTAAAAGTGTATTTACTCAAATTTTGATAATATTAAATTAACGGTGTAATTATTATGCAAAACTTAAATAGTCATATTATTTGTATTATTGTAAATATCCCAGTACATCCAGGTCAGGTGGTAATTATTGGGTTTGTTGTAAAACCCTGACTATTTCAAAACAAATAAAAAATTTAAAAAAAAGATTTGTTTGTAGAAATTTGGGAACAAAATTTTCGATCAAAACTAACAATGCTAGAATGACAGCAGATTACCCTCAATCACATTTATACAAGTCCACACATGAATAAATCGATGCACATGGCAATATCTTTTTATAACAAGTCGCTGACTGAGAAAGTTTTCTTGCAATTGACTCTGTGGTTGTTTATATGTTGTGATTGTCTTCCATAAGACTTTTTGTCAAGCAATTGATGACAGCGATTTTAAAACAGCTAATTATTTGTTAATTATATGTTTGTTGACGATCTTGCATCCATGAATTAAAGGAAATATGGACGTAGCGTTGCTCGACATCTAACAATCTAGCAACGAATTCCGGTGCTAGCTATATATGCATATGTAGGGACCGTCTTGAACTTGCTAGAAAGTTTAAGCAAAGCTCATTCTTGGAGGCCTCGTGGTGACTTCAAAATGAAGAACAATAAGAAACGCGTTACATTGCTTGGTTGAACCATGTACTGTTTAATTTTCGCGGTTCTTGAACTATGAACTATTCACGGGTAACAATTCTCGTGGTGTTTAAGAACTGCTAAGTACTTTCTGATTGTTTCAGAGATGTTCACGGGTACTTATTTTCGCGGTCTTTTCCGCGAAAATTTCTACGTTTACAGTATTTATGGATAATTGTCTAACATATTTACTCCATATCTTTTCATTGTTCACTTTCATGGTTAATATTACAATATTTCAGTTCTAGTTTCTTGTCCCTAACTTCAATTTGTAGATTCCTATAGATGGGATAATATTTCGTTTTGATATTCTTCAATAGTCATGCGGTCAAAGCTCTATATAACACATGTTGAGATTCAAAGACCTCTTAATTCATTTACAATAAAACTTGGCTTTAAATCTTACCAGGGGTTCCCGTATAGTTGTTCACGGTTAATCGGTATGCATCGGTTTCATTTGATACGGCAAATATATCGTATATAGCTACAGCGGCTGCTGAGGTAAAGTCTTCCATATATACTCGTAGTTTATAATCCCCTTGAACTGTCAGTCTGTGTATGTTTTCGTTACCTGCAAAGGTAAATAATAATACGGTACCATGGGATTCAAATATTCGTAGATTTCGTGGTTCGCTGAAACCACGAAATTAAGTACCAAACTAAATTCATTTCTTCCTCGAATTTAAATGCATGGAAATGGAAACCACGAATTAAAGTACTCACGAAATAGTTATCTTTTTTGAAGACCACGAAAATGTATGTCCACGAATTAGAGAACTTCCACAGAATTATAAATACAATAGTGATGAAATATTACTTTAACATAATTACAAATACCGGTAAATGAGTGAACATTTCAATCAGTATGTTACTGCATAACTATCTAAATGTTTTGGGGAAAGAAAATATATACATACACTGAACATTAGAAGAACGCAACATTTGTTTCTTGCCGCCCAGCTTCTGTTATTTTTACAATTTATTAATTTCTCGTGTTCATGTATTTTTGTATTTAATGTGAAAGGTCTAAAAATTTTTGTCAAAACAAATTTCGTTATGAAGCAGTAGCAACGATTTCTTTAGAAAGTGCACGAAAACAAAAGAATTGCATTCCGTATACATGGTATAATGACCTTGTAAAGTTTATCGCTACAGCTGTCAAAGTAGTTATTTCTGTCCATGTGTTACACTTAGGAATACATAGGGTTAAATTTTCATTTTTTACGTCATTCTTGCATTTTTGTGAAAAGGTGATTTTTTGAAATAGAAATATTTACTTTTTGAATTTTAAGGTACATAGAAATACAAGTAACGCGTGCCTTTTTCATCTGATGTTCAGTATAAATACATTATACAAGAAAAGAATGATGTTTTTTTTCTAATGACCTAGAACAAAAATTATTATTGTTAAGGAATAGTACATTTTTCCACGCCGACGCTCGAGATATAATATATGCCGCCAAAATTGCCAGCCCGTGGTAAAAACAATATAAATATTTGGGTATCGTTCATTATTTCTAAAGTATCAATGCTGCGGAATATCCTCTCCTTCATGTGCCATTCGTCAACCGTTGGCGAGTCAATTCAAGGGAAGGTCAAAATCGGTAAATAAATGTTAATGCAATTATTCGAAATTAGAAATTCTTTTTTGCTTAAAACTAAGGAGTACAGTGATGGAAACGTTCAACATTTCCTATCACACGCACACGATTCACACGATGAACGCACACGGTTCACACATTGAGCGCACGCGATTCGCACGATGAATGATACAGAAAGTTCTCAATCGTGTATCGTGTACCGTATACCGTGTACCGTGTACCGTTTAACGTGCACCGTGTCGGTTAAAAAATCTTATATATTTTCATGAAACGAACTCTAAATGAAAAATATCAGCGTGCAATAAAAGTCGAGATATTCTAAATTTCACAGCATAAATAAAATGGTAATTTACAATGTGATGCATAAAGTATAAAAATAATGTTAATTTTGACAAAAGAAAATACTAGTAGTCAGTAATTATAGCGTGTTACAAACTTTCTCTCGGTAACTGTCTCCACTTTTGCCGTAACAATATCAGAGTAAGGTCGACAAAAGCTTAAAATGTTGCCATTTTGTCAGAAAAATAAATAAATAAAATAAACAATATTTAATCAAAATAATTTCCGTCAAATAAAATAGTCCTGATAGATACCGTAGTAATGAACCTAAGAAAAGATACATTCTTTTAAATTAAATTTACACATACTAAAATTTTCTTATAATTTCAACATAAATATATAAGAAAGGGCACATTTTTGTCTATTTTATTTTATACCAGTGTTGAAAATCCACAATACTAAAACTTTAATTAAACCCCAAAAAAATTTAAAAAAGATAGGGCACTTTTTCCCTTTTTTATATTATACCGGTGTCCGCAATACTATAACTTGATAGAATTTAGCCATAAATATAAAAGATAGGGCACCTTTTCTCAATTTTATATTATACCGGTTTTCGCAGTACTTAAACTTCATAGTATTTAACCATAAATATAAAAGATAGGGCACATTTTCTCTATTTTATATAATACCGGTGTCCACAATACTATTACTTGATAGAATTTAACCATAAATATAAAAGATAGGTACCGGTGTCCACAATAGTAAAACTTGACAGAATTTAACCATAAATGTAAAAGATAGGGCACTTTTTCTCTATTTAATATTATACTGGTGTCTGCAATACTATTACTTGATAGAATTTAACCATAAATATAAAAGATAGGGCACTTTTTGTCTATTTTACATTATACTGATGTCCGCAATACTTAAACTTGATAGAATTTAACCATAAATATAAAAGATAGGGCACCTTTTCTCTATTTTATATTATACCGGTGTCCGCAATACTATTACTTGATAGAATTTAACCATAAATATAAAAGAAAGGTACTGGTGTCCGCAATAGTAAAACTTGAAAGAATTTAACAATAAATATAAAAGATTGGGCACTTTTTCTCTATTTCATATTATACTGGTGTCTGCAATACTATTACTTGATAGAATTTTACCATAAATATAAAAGATAGGGCACTTTTTGTCTATTTTATATTATACTGATGTCCGCAATACTTAAACTTGATAGAATTTAACCATAGATATAAAAGATAGGGCACTTTTTCTCTATTTTATATTATACCGGTGACCGCAACACTATTACTTGATAGAATTTAACCATAAATATAAAATATAGTCACTTCTCTCTATTTTATATTCTACCGGTGTCCGCAATAGTAAAAATTGATAGAATTTAACCATAAATATAAAAGATAGGGCACTTTTTGTCTATCTTATATTATACCGGTGTCCGCAGTGCTATTACTTGATAGAATTTAACCATAAATATAAACGATATGGCACTTTTTCTCTATCTTATATTATACCGGTGTCTGCAATACAAAAACTTGATAGCATTTAACCATAAATATAAACGATAGGGCACGTTTTCGTTATTTTATATTATACCGGTGTCTGCAATACTAAAACTTGATAGAATTTAACCATAAATATAAAAGATAGGGCACTTTTTCTCTATTTTATATTATACTGGTGTCCGCAATATTATAACTTGATAGACTTTATTCATAAATATAAAAGATAGGGCACATTTGTCTATTTTATATTATACCGATGTCCGCAATACTTAAAATTGATAGAATTTAACCATAGATATAAAAGATAGGGCACTTTTCTTCTATTTTATATTATGGTTCTATTTTTATATACATTTTTTTTTTTTTTTGCTAAAAACTGGTAAACCTATCTTTAAAATGCGGAAATTAAATGAAACGAGTAAATGCACGCTACACGATACACGCAATGAACGTTACACGATTCACGATACACGATGAGCGCACATGATTTACACGATGAACGCAAACGATCTACACGATGAACGCACACGATTCACACGATGAGCGCTATTTTGGGAATGTTAAACGTTTCCATCGTTGTATATCCTTCATGTAAAGCTCTGTCCTTAGCTGATTTTGGCTTTCTAATCAGACCTATTTGATTATGTGTTCTCTATCAGTTTTTGAATAATGGATTTCCAATGTTTTGATTTTATCTGCAATGATGAGACATCAGTTGTCGAAATGCCATATACATAAAGAAAGTTTACATAACTTCAGTATTTTGTAATGCATATTGAGTTGAAATGAAAATTCCAATAAAATGCCTGATTTTATTTGTTAAACTGAGACTTCGTACCCATCTCTGATGTCGTTGTGGCTGCCATAAAATTTTTGAATGGACAAAAAGGCATGATTTATCCCTGTATCAGTTTCCGATACAGTATGCTTGCTCATAAAATTAAAAAACGGGACGGGGTTGAATTTGGTCAGTACCAATAATCCTTTTCAACAAATCCAATTATGAGTACGACCTTGTGATTATATACACTTAAAGACCTGTTATTAGCATTTCTTTTGTTATTCAAGACACTTCAATTCTTGTAAATGTCGTGGACTATTCAACCTCTCTGTTGTCTTTCCTTTGATTCTTTTTCGAAATACTTTAACTGAAATTTACCTCGAATTATTTACTTACCCCGAATTATTTACCCCATTAATTTTTATGCATATTCATTTATCTATATACTTAACTTTGACCTTCTATTGTGTTTCACCTAAATATTAGATGAAGTTTTAAGTTTCATGTGAGAAAAAATTCCCGGTCCAAGGATCGAACCTGCGCTACCTTTCTGTAATATCAAGGTGATCTAATGGCATTCATAAATCGTCACCACAACGAACAGATGTTAGAAAATATATTTGAAGTGACAACAGATCGATAAATGAGGTGATTTTAAAAGAAAAAACGGCATTTATATAATTAAAAGTAAGCAAATATCTAAAACAAGATCAATATAAAAGGTAGCTTTTTCGTAAGAAGAACAGAAAATACATTTATTAACTAAATTATATATGTAAATTAAATAAACTGATTTAAATAAACATGAGTAGAAGATTCTATTTCAATGGCGGGATGTCAGCATTCAGTTTTAGAAAATATACTTTTATATTTTTCATATTCGGAGGTATCTGTTTATATTCCAGGTCTTTAAGTTAGTTCAAGTATGGTTTCAGAGTAATTAATTGAATTAAAGTTCTTCGTAAGAAAAGGGGTGGTTAAAATATCTTCATGTTGCGCGCTCAGGCATCTTGACCAGCCCTTTTCTTACGAAATACTTCATAATTACTCTGTAATATACTTTAACTATTACTAAAACACATACCTAGCCAGTGTTCTTTATCCATCTCTCCAAATCCTTCTCTGTAGTGTTTCCAGTTACGGTAAAAATCAACTGATCCATCTTCTCTTCTTTGGAATACCTGATGTAAAACACATGTCTTTCAGTTATTTACTATCTAGAAAATATAGTTTCTACAACGAGAACTAAGTTGATTATGAGATTTCTCACATCCAGTTAAATAAATTTTGCAAATATTTGAAAACGAGCCTAGCCGAGTTTTTAAACATTTCAAAATTTATTTAACAAGAAGTGAGAATTTTCATAATTAACGTGTTTAGGTTGAAGAAAAAGTTTCTGTATTGATATAATGTAAAACACCGAGGATTATGTTCCGAATAGATTTTGCGGGAAATTTCGCGTGAGTTATTCTCTCTCTAGGGATGAGAAATATTTTTTCACACCGGTCAGGCATAAGTTAAGTTTGCTAGAAATTAGAGAAATAATATTTCAGCAATAGCAAGGTCAAAACTAGTCATTTAATACGGAATACTGGATATAGGTTAAAAATATGGGAGGAGAAGATTTTACAGCTATTTAGAAGATATATTTGGTAAGATAATTGTTACTACTTATAATTAAAACAACGGCAGTAGAATACCAGAGGACTTAAGCACACGATTACTTAAATCAAAATGTCGATAGACAAGGCAAAAACGAGAACACCAGGCGACGGAAGATCAAAGACAATACACACCCACAAAACACACGAACACCACAAATACAATACTCAAAACTTAAGCACTAACAGTGTGACTTCAGGTGCCCCGGAAGGGCAATCATATCCTGCTCTGTATACAGCGACCGTCACACTATCAATGGCTGAATCCAATTCAATGTAAAAATCGGTATTGCCAAATCCGGGAAAACGTGAACCTAGCTTAATATTTCAGTTCTCACTTGTGAATCCGACATTTCATATATCTATGCTGTCGTGGTGGCGACCATGGAATTTCTGAAAGGACAAGAGTTACAAAGGCTGAACATATCCCTGACTTAGCAGTTTCATTATTCGAACACTTTCTGCAAGACTACCCACCACAGTTCTGTGTCCTCCTAAAGACGAGTTGCACATTTATGCATTCTAGATACCATAAACGACCCGTCATTGGAGTTTTACCTCCTATAGATAGTGTTTATTTCACATCCATTTGTTACATAATACATATATGTAAATAACGAAAGGAAATAGGGACAATGCACATGAGAAAAAGTTTCTACAGTCACGTGGTAAAGCAAAGCAATGGATCAACGCTTGTATTACTATTCTTCATCTTTAATAGAAAAAAGAAGAGAAACGAGGAATGTGTCAAAGAGACAACGACCCAAAGGGGAGTAATAACAACTCAAAGCCACCATAAGATCTTCAATGAACGGTGAGAAAACCCCACACCCAACGGTAGGTCGGAGTCGGCCCCTGAATAAAGAGTAATCAAGTTCAGCGAAATAAACATCATCCTAGACTCCTATAGACATAAAGTAAATTAACTAGAAAAAAAGACAAGACACACAAAGGCTTAATAAATTTCCTGACTTAGGACAGGCGCAAACCTGCTGCGGCTGGGTTAAACTAGTTTTATTGGGCCCAAACCTTCCCCTATAACCAATGTGATAATAACAAACACAAGTAACAGCAGTAAAATTCAGTTAGCAACAAGACTGGGTCAATTTTGAAAAATTACACTGAAACAACTAAATATACGGACATAAACATGAAATCAAAAAAGACTACTAGCAATTAACGGACATGCCAGCTCCGCACCTATTACCAAACGACAAATAGAATTATATACCCTCAGTATACAGCTTCCACCACCAAGATCCCTTCCCATGAGAAGTTTAGCATAATGATTTCATGCCAACATTAGGCCTTCAACAATGAGCTTTTCTCATACTTCACAATAAGTTCAAGACGGTCCCTAGCACCGGTTTTAGCGGAATCCATCACTAAATATAGAACATCCATGAATCTTTCCTTTGGTCATGGATGTGGTATCATCAGTTATCACAACCGCTGTCATCAGTTTTCTGACAAAGACTAACTGAAGACAATTACAGCATATGAATAACAACGAGACACTTGTCGTGTCAATTGCAAGAACATTTGTAATAAATTAATCATAAAATGTGGGCACTATAAACAAGATTTAACATTTGAAAATTTAAAACATGAAATGTGAAAATGTGAAATCATGTTCTAGTTTATCCATTTGAGGATTTCTCTTTATAGCCAACATACGTCACTTGGACTGGGGATCTTAGGAAATTGTTCGTGGTCGATAGTGTTTTTTTTTTTTTTCGGGGTAACATCTCCATAGTCTTTCATAGATATAAGAAAGTGCATTTGAAATTGTTACAAGGGCAAGTTCCTATAAAATTTAATCTAATAAAAGGGCGTAACAACAATATCATTGAACAGAATTGTCAAGATCCAAAGTCCATGAGGCAAAAAGGCAAAGCAGGTGAAATTAACTGGAAAATTGTAGACTGCAATGATCATGACTTGGTACAGGCATTTCAAAAGAAATAGAGGGTTAAAGCCGGTTTTATGAAGCGTCCAATCCCCCTTCTTTTTCGGAAGTGGTCGGAAGCAACTCAACATCAATTGCTTTTGAAGGGTCGAAGACAGTAAATGATCATCCCAGTATTAAGTAAAAGGATATTACAACCCCAAATTGACTTTTCTCATGCTACCTATCTTTTGTACATAAAGAAGTGTGGCCATTTAGCTGTGAAATTTGTTGTTATTTGGGGTAATTTTAAAAATTTGCCCAAATATTGTCAAAAATTATGAAAGATTGTCTTTGGTAGGCGTACCTCCTGGGAATAAAATTGATGTATACTGCACTTGAATGTTTTCTGGCATATAAGCAGGTGGTGAATGGTTATAAATAGTGTGTTGTGTGCATTTAAGCTATTTCCCAGTGTTTGGGGATATTGCATTACTCTGAGGACGCAGAGAACCAAAAACAATAAATTGACAATATATAAACATTTGCCCAGCCAAAAGTCAATTGGTATAATTTGTTCTGGAGGTGCTATACAAAGAATTTTAACAAAATCCTACAAAAACTGTCAAAATTGCTTCCAATGACAAGTTCAGTGACTGAATCTTTTATTTAAAAGTGTGAAAATGCATTTGACTGAATTCAAGTATGATTGTGTATATAACAGGTGACATGTTCGAACAGTTTTGGAGATGAATTAATGCATTTGCAAAATTGGAATGCTGGAAGAAATGAATTTTTGGTGGCCATACCTCTTTCTCATAGGATGGGCATTGTAAGCTAACTAACTTTGTCAAAGCATCAAACAAAACTGCTTAGGGAGTGCATGTTAAGAAAAGGTTTTATGTTACAGTTGACAATGAAAAATGGAAAATACGTGTTATGCTCACTTGTATTTTGTTTTAAAAAAGAGTATTGCATGTTTCTTATTACATGTAATTATAACATGTAATTCTTATTACAAGTGGTTATGATTGAATAACACATGCGATGATCAAGATCTCCTTTTCCCAAAATTATGACATATATACTAAGTTATTCAACATGATTTTGAGCAGTGGTGTATACCCATCTGCCTGGAGATTGAATTATATAATCCCTTATTTAAGGGGGATGTGCAAATGATCCATTTTGTTATAGAGGAATTGCAGTCTCCAGTTGTTTAAGCAATTTTTTTCAAAAATTTTACACAATAGATTAGATAAATATCTTGAATCGAATAATATCATAAATTCAAAACAAATTGGTTTCAGAAAAGGATTTAGACCAAGCGATCATATATTTACTCTTAAAACTTTGATAGATAAATTCTTGAAGAAATCTAAATATTTATTTGCTTGTTTCATTGACCTTCGCAAGGCTGTTGATACTATTAATAAACAGGGTTTGTTATAAAAATTATGTTGTTACAATATTAAAGGTATTTTTAATATAGTAAAAGAAATGTATAAACATGTATTTTTTTTTCTTTGAAAACTTCCAGATGGAATATTAGATTCATTTATATCAAATGTTGGAGTTAAACAAGGGTGTGTTCTGAGACCGACATTTTTCTCAATATATATAAATGATTTAGTAGATATATTTGACTCAACATGCGATCCTGTTTCTTTAAAAATGTATATGTATCATGCTTAGTCTATGCTAACGATCTTGTTTTATTGTCAAATTCATCAAATGGGCTTCAAAATGCACTTAATAAACTGAGTAGTTATTGTACCAAATGGAACCTGAGAGTAAATATTGACAAATCCAACATAATGATTTTTAACAAAGCAGGAAAAATTCTTAAAGGATATAAATTCCCTTACGAAAATACAGTTGTAAAACAGTGTAATGAATATAAATACTTATGTCTTTTTTAAACCATCTGGCAGCTTCTCTTTTGCAATAAATCGTCTATCAAGAAGAGCTAGTAAAGCTTTGTTTTGTATAAGAAAAACTCTTTACTCTGAGAGACTTAATGTCAAACTACATTTAAAGCTATTCGATTCTTGTGTCAAACCAATTCTCTTATACTGCTCAGAAATGTGGTATTTGGATATTTTGACAAGACATAATCAAACATTAGAATTAAGAAATAAACATTTCATTCCCAATCAACTACAAACAAAGCATGCGAGTTTCAAAGAAAGCAACACATTTAGCAGCTTTGTCTGAGCCTGGGCTATTTCCGGTATCAATATCAGCAATTGCAGCAGCCATTGGTTTTTGGGATCATTTGATGAATTGAAAAAATAACTGTCTTGCAAAAAAATGCATACTTTGAAAATTTGCATATAGAATACGGCATTTATATAAAAAAAAAGTTTGGGGCCCATTTATCAAAACTAAATTTTGATAATTGTTGGAAAACTCAAAGTACATTGTCAAAGAACAGGTTGACTAATGCAGTCAATAGGAAACATTTCTTTTAGTTTCCTATTGACTGCATTTTTCTTGTATATAAGTTCGAGACAAAAGAGTAGGGATGATAAAGACCATTTTTGGCCCCTTTTTCAAATTCTTAATCATTTCGTATCTTGGTAGACCTATGATTGAGGGTTTCGAAAATGACAATTATTTGTTTTTTACGTTTACCCTTTGTTGCCTAGCAACCATTTAAATATACCGATAATTACCGTATACGGCTCGTATAGATTAATCATATGCACCTGTAAACTAAAAGTATCTGTATGTGAGGGGGTCGGGAACATATTATTAATAAAATTGTCTTGCTAAAATCTATTAAAACAACTGCCTAGCAACAACTCGGACGTTGCTAGGCAACAGAAAAGTCTATCTTTTTGTCACTTGAGGAATAAGCGAAATAATGGAGAGTAGATAATTCTCTTATGCTGCACGTTGTTCTTTCGTAAAATTGTGATAAAAGATGTATTCATCATAATAATAAAAAAAATCCATAGTAACAATCTGAGTATGTTATATTGCCGGACATGCGGGTTCTTTGCCTAATTAGGCGGTGGAAAGGTCAATAGTTTAATATATATCTATGCAATTTTAACTTAGATTAACTCATTCATTTTTCAAGATATATTAATGAAACTCGAAATATACATTTATAAAGTTTATTTTAATATCATACCCGAATTCCATGGTCATAGTTCTTGTAAAAACGGAAGATACATATTTATCGGCAATATGTACATTTTCTCTTTGATCTTACTGACTGATATTGTCAGTATCTCCGTACTGACCTGATACAAGAAAATATCAGGCAATGACGGTATGAAATTGACATCATGACTCTTACGATCTTGCCGATAAAAACAATAATGGTAGTTTTGAAGGTCTCGACAGAAAATATCACTTGTATCAGAGCTCGTCCTATCGGACTCGCCGCGATACGGTGATATTTTTTGTCTCAACCTTCAAAACGACCATTATTCTATATGTATTCGATTTTTTACATAAATGATATATTATACAATTATGGCACTTCCACGAGATCAATATGGGGTTTAACGGAGCAATAAAGTAATATTGAACGAGGGTTTACCCCGAGTTCAATATTATCTTTTGCGCTCCGTTAAACCCCATATTGATCGAGTATAGAAATGCCATAATTGTTTTATTTTATTTGATTGACATTGCTGAAGTCAATGATGACAAACAAAAGAGGAGTGGTATTTCTATTGTGGGTGTAAAAGGGGTGTGGCCTGTAAACGTCAATCAAGGTTAGTGTGCAATATGATGATTTATCATGATCAACTGTGCAATATGATGTTTTATTGAGTAGATACATTTCTATATTTTATACATAGAAATAAAAGTACAAATATAATAATAGGTAATATCGATTGTTTCACCTCGCTTTATTGGGGTATAAGATTAAAATTCCTTGATCTGACGGGTCAATCCAGTACTGTGATGTCACGTCAGATAAGAGAAAGCAGGATTTTTTACCCCTAATGGAATAAAACGATTCCTGAATAGCACTGAACAAGTATGTTCTACATGAACATGTTTGAGCGTCAGAAGAAAGAGGTCATGGAAAAGTAAAAGGCAAAATAAAATGTGGGGCTTTGCAATATGCCATTGTATGATTTTTTGTTTAGCATCCCTTGAAACTCTGGATTTATCACCATTTTGAAAATAACTTTGTCGATTTAGTCGTGAACTTCGTTCCCTTGATGGGCCGTTTTCAACATATGCTCAGATGATTATGAAATCGTGTAAAAAAGAGTCCGATATTCTGCTTCCTTGTAAATTTCACATATATTCAAAGTTGTGTTGTTTGAAAAATATCAGCCACAAACTATCCCGGTGAACGCTTATTAATGTCTATTTAAGTTATATCAGAAGGACATCAAGAACGAAAAACAATTTTCTGTTTAGAATGTATAAACATTACCCGCATACGATTAGTTTGTTTTGGTTCTAGAGGCGTTACGTTACGAATTATGAATATTAGGATAACCTTTTCTACCAAAATTGAATGAAAATAGCAAATAAAGATTGAAACTGACATGTCTACGTATAAAAATACAATTAGTCTGTTACAAAGCGAAAGTGTATAGATGTATCCGCAAACTGGTCAAACCAAGGGAACAAAAAAGTAAGGGACAATGGCCAAGCATACGTATTTGATGTCACCGCTTAGCTTCCATTTGGTTGGGGTAAAAGTATTTTATTAATTAAATCACGTATAGCAATATAACATTCAAATATAGTACAATACACATTACAGACATTTTGACATAGTTCAAAGGGATCCGCAAAACAGCCTAAGCGGTGATATAAATTCGTTTGCATGTCTATCAGTATTATGCTTAAAACCATGCAAGTGTTTTAGTCGGATAGGAGAGAACAAGAAAACATCCAGTCAAAGTGCATACAAACATTCTACATTTTACATGCGAGATTCGAAAATTAACATAGTGTATGTATCAAAATCACACGAGTGACATCGTTCAAGAGAGAATTAACGGGCTTGAAATGACATTGCGAGGTATAGAAACTCATTTTCAACTTAATGGAGCACTGTCATTTATAGGTAAGTCAAGAAAAGATGCAAAAGTACAACAAGTCAAAAATTCCCCCGTGCTCGTCATTAACCGATTTTATTTAAATTTGCAATATCTAAATTTTAGCAAATTTTGTTTAAAACTAAGGAGTATCTCCCTCATGCATAGCTCTGTCCTTAGCTGAATTTTGGCTTTTCTATTTAGTCCGATTTGGTTATTTGTTCTCCATCAGATTTTACACGTTTTTTTAATGGACTTCCAAATGCTTTTGTTTTATCTGCACTAATGAGACATAAGTTGTCGAAATGCGCATATGCAGAAAATAAATTGACAGTAACTTCGGTATTTTGATATTTACACTTAATTGTCACCAGTTACTTAAAAATTGATTCTTTGTCGTTTACTATATTTTGTGTGCCAAGTCGAGTTATCATTATGGACTTACTATGCGTGTAAATAAAATTGCTTAGTTGTATGCTCAGTTACAGTGTAAGTTGGAATCTACTAAGTAAGGAAGTAAAGTTTATTGTTTTCCACTAGTTACAACCAATGAGAGACTTGATACATTGAGATCATATGGTTTATTAAAAACATGCTAAGCATTTGTGTTTGCACTTTGTCATAGTGGGGAATATACTTGAAATTGTAAAACTACTTTTGCGAATATTTTCTTCACCAAATCTTTTTTTGAGTTGAACATTAACAAAACAATTGAACCACTTAGATCCTTTTTTACTTTCACCAGATATATAACAGAAGGTATAACCCCTCTTTGATTCCAGAGTATCCCAGAAATGAAGATCAAGTCCAATGTCCATTTTTCATTCATTCTATTTTTATTTTTATTTTTTTTTAATATAATTTGAAGTACAAAAATATGTTAAGGCTCTTGAGTCCTTGGAGTTCATGGACTCAAGTGGTCAAATTAAAAGTTCGCCGAAAACAAGGCCAAAGTACTGGTTCCAAAATAGGGGTGATACCCTAATAAAATGAACTGACCCCTTGGACACAAATAAATTGTCGGATATATGTACGCGTAACATTACAGTGTCTTTCCAATTAAATGGTTTTGTTTATTTTGTCTCAATTTTCTTTTTTTTTGTTTTTTTTTGTGTTTTTGTTACTTTGGTTTTTTTTTTATTTAACAATTCCTTTTTTGTTCTCTTTACTTTCTTTTTAGGGAATCAATTCCCGGTTTACCAATTAGTGCTATATTTTATTCAAAATTCATTGGACGTTGTGTATCTACAAACATTATGCTGATACATAATTTCAGGATACTAACAACTCTGATCATTAATGAAACTACAATGTAAATCTAAAGTACTATTTCTTAAAAAGGCAGTGATACAAAAACCAACCAAAAAGAAAAACACAGCCAAACAAAACACACACAAATAAAAAAAAAACAAGAAAACGTAGGATTATTATAGCGGGTAACATTTGAACTTAAAAGGAGAGATTTAAGGCACGCGATCGTTGCACTGATATAAATCAGGATAAATATGTCACCAAAATGAAATCCAGAATTCACTATACCTTGAATAGTGTTTAAATGTAAATTTAATTCTATGCATGCATGTTAAAATATGTTCAAGTACCACAACATCCCAAAAGAAATATATACTTAGTTTATGGCCGTGTTTAATATAAACTTAGGGTTGGCACAATATGAAAGTGTCCCCTAAAGGGTCCCATACCTGACTTTACACTTTTAACAAAAGAGTGCATGGTTGGAGATTTCATTTTACCTTAATTATTAACTAAATGTAACAAAAGTGAGTCGTGGTTTCCACAGTAAATGATTATGTTAGATATTATAAGAATCTTAATCTAATAATTTCCAGTGAGAAAAAAAACAATAATTTTGACGTAATTTAAACTTTTTTCGTCAAAGCAGGTATGGAGTTATAATAATTATTTTATGCTGCTAAAACGCGAACCTCTCAGAAACACCTAGTTACATGTAAACATCTCGTATCGACGTAAACATCAACGCGAGGAACGTTGTCAGCGAATAAAAAACACGATTTGATGTTTAGCTGTATTTTAATTTTGAGCTTTAAGGAAACGGCATGAATTACATGTATCGTTGTCAATTAACAATAAATAAGAATGTTGAAAGGTCATTATCTAAATTCCATCTACCCAATATTATTCAGACATACCCGTTTTTGCATTTAGAAATAAAGAAGGTGATCGCAGTTTAACTGCACAAAGATAAATATAGATTCACAAGAAAATACCTTGGTGATGATGAACTTTACAATCCTCTTTTCTTTGATGAATATTCGCTATTTTTAAGCTTCATACATTTTGAAAGCGGACGTTTTTTTTT
>MJUU01009370.1:17725-27958 GCA_002080025.1 Modiolus philippinarum
ATTCAACTTAGATCAAGATCAGTTTTGGATGCATGGAGTATTCTGGATTTATGCACTTCAAAAATTTGGATGGGATAACATGTAATGTACCAATATTATATTTATACTACATCTGCCCTGAACAGTAATGCAATACTTCTGTACAATTTCTCTTTTGAAGTCCTGAGTTGCTTAGCCACTTGGATACTCATTCTACAAGTTTTAAAGTTTTACACTTGGTCTTCATTCAAGATGCCATACTTTGTAACAAAAGTGGAAGGATATTTCCTTTTCAATGCATATGAGAGGTCATTTAGATGCCATTCAGCTTGTGGTAGTTTATCCAAGGTTTCTGTATATAGTTACTTTGTGAAACACATACTTAAGTAAAATGTAATAGTTTTGATATTGTTTTCATATTTGCCTCGTAATCTAAAACGAAATCCAA
Source organism: Modiolus philippinarum (assembly GCA_002080025.1). Taxonomy (NCBI): domain Eukaryota; kingdom Metazoa; phylum Mollusca; class Bivalvia; order Mytilida; family Modiolidae; genus Modiolus; species Modiolus philippinarum. The sequence continues at coordinate 18,153 of MJUU01009370.1, forward strand.
GAAGTTTGGAAATTGGATAATTTAAGGCATTTTAATTCTTGATACTTACATAAAAATTTCTAGATTGTGAAGGGACATATATATGTAAAAAAAAAATGAAATGAAAATAACATTTGTGGAATCAAGAATGAAATTAACATTTGTGGAATTGAATAATAAATTTTATATGAAAACTATGGAACATGTTATTCTGAAGAAACTAAAAATAAGCAATCACGAGTGATGATTATTTTAATTTATAATAAATAATTTTTTTATATTCATTATGCCAAATACATAGGAAAAAGGGAGATAACTTATACAATGTGATGACTCTCAACTTAAGTTTACTTGCGCAGAAATATGCAATAGGAGACAGGAATAAAAGCCCTGTCCTTGATAAACTGGAGTTTTCTATGTATCATGTGCATTTTTGTCACATGTACATTCACTCCATATCCTTTCATTTTTCCCAATGACCATATGGAAAATTACAAGATTAATAAAATGGGAGGTAACTCTTGTATTGAGAAAATTTTCACCCTTCAATTGATGTTAGTAACATTAGCCAGCTGTAATTATATGCACTTACATAGAAAACAATATTGAAACATGGCTTTTATCCGTTTTGATGTGTTATATACATTTAATAACAGGAAAATACCAATTCAAATTAATTTCCTGTGAATTGTCATTGCATATGCCTAAACTTATAACTGTGCAGCTGTTTCATAATGAAAATATTAATGAAGGAATGTATAAGAATTTACTGATTGTTAAGAATGGTTTTTTAGCTCACCTGGCTATGCCAGGGTGAGCTTTTGCCATCACTATGCGTCCGTTGTCCGTCTGTCCATCCGTCAACAATTTCAAAAATCTTCTCATCTGAAACAGCTGGGCTAAATGTAACCAAACTTACCTTGAATCATCACCAGGGTATGGCTGCACAAAAATATGTTCGATTAGTGGGCTGGTCAAACAACATGGCCGCCATTGCTAAAAACAGAACATAGGGGTAAATTGCAGTTTTTGGCAAATAACTCGAAAACCATTACAGATATCAAAAATCTGGCAGGGGAGTAAAAGTGATTAGCACAGCAAGATCTACCTGCCCTGCAATTTTGATGAAAATCCGAAAACCCGTCTTGGAGTTATTGCCCCTTTTCCGTAAAATTTTCAAAATTTGTGAATTTCTTATATTTTATTTTAAAAAGTGTAACAGAGAGAGGTCAGGTGTATATTGCAAAAAGGTTCAGCATATCAAGATCTACAAATCCTGAAATTTTGAAGAAAATCAAAAACCCTTGTAGGAGTTATTGCCCTTTTTTCACTGAATTTTCAAAATTTTTATATTTTTCATCTTTTATTTCCAAAACTATAGAAGATGAAGGTTAAGTGTAAATTGATAAAATGTTTGCCATGCTGTGTGGATTTCAAAAGTGGTGTTTAAAATTGTTTGTTGACTGCCATTCTCAAAATGGCTGCCAAAAAAGGCGGGAAAATTCAACCTTGTTCGATTTCAATGAAATTTGGTTTCCAAATAGATATTGATGTAGCGAATCCAAACCCAGTGTTGAAAAGTGTTCGTTCACCACCATTTTCAAAATGGCCTCCAAAAAAGGCAGGAAAATTCTACATTGTCCGATTTCAATGAAATTTGGTTTCCAAATAGGAATTGATGTTGCAACTTCAAAACCGACATTAAAAATTGTTCGTTGACTGCCATTTTAAAAATTGCTGCCAAAAAGGGCGGGAAAATTCAACATTGTCCGATTTCAATGGAAGTTGGTTTCCAAATAGATATTGATGTTGCGACTTCAAAACTGGTGTTGAAAAGTGTTTGTTTACTGCCATTTTCAAAATGGCCGCCAAAAAAAAGTGGAAAATTTCAACATTGTCTGATTTCAATGAAAGTTGGTTTCCAAATAGATATTGATGTTGCAACTTCAAAACCGTTGTTGAAAAGTGTTCGTTTACTGCCATTTTCAAAATGGCCGCCAAAAAAGGCAGGAAAATTCAACATTGTCCAATTTCAATGAAAGTTGGTTTCTAAATAGATATTGATTTTGCGACTTCAAAACTGGATTTGGAAAATGTTCATTGACTGCCATTTTCAAAATGACCGCCAAAAAAGGCGGGAAAATTCAACATTGTCCGATTTCAATGAAACTTGGTTTCCAAATAGATATTGCTGTTGGGACTTCAAAACTGATGTTAAAATTTGTTCGCTTACAGCCATTTTCAGAATGGCTGCCTAAAAAGGTTGGAGAATTCAACATTGTCGGAATCCAATGAAATTTGGTTTCCAAGTGGATATTGATGTTGCGACTTCAAAACTGGTGTTGAAAATTGTTAGTTGACTGCCATTTTCAAAATGGCCGCCATAAAAATTGAGAAAATTCAACATTGTCTGTCTCAATGAAATTTGGTTTCCAAATAGATATTGCTGTTGGGACTTCAAAACCGGAATTGAAAATTGTTTGTTGCACACCATTTTCAAAATGGCCACAAAAAAGGGTGGGAAAATTCAACATAGTCTGATTACATGTTAGCTTGATTGTGGCAACTGAAAGCCAGATGAGCTATACAGGCTCTGGTTGCACAGTTAGGATAACTTTAGAGAGACAAGCGCAGATACTTTACAAAGCTTGACTTATGCATTTCACCAGATCAATGATTTTGGTCATGAAACAGGGTATAAGAATACTCTGTTGTGCTGATAGGCTATGATGTATAGTCAATGGTATTTAGAGTGAAGACTGTCCCACCAATCTTGCCACCATGCTGAACAGTACAGTCAAGCTTTGATGGCTTGAACACCGAGGGGCAAATGAAAACAGTTTGAACTAGAGGGTTGTTTGACCAAGGTTGAACAAAGGTTCCAGTAAAAGGGTTCAAGTCATCCAAGTTGTTCTAGTTATTGCAATTCGAGCAATATAAATATAGAGTGATAATACAATGAGTTTAACTTAGGCCAAAAAAAAATAAATTGTTTTTTGGATATTTTTTCTACATGGTAGTAATGGGGGAATATTCTGACTTTAACATTGCTTGTTGTAAAATAGGCAAACAAAAATTAGGGTAGGCATAAAATTTTAGGTAGGGTCAGGTTACCCTAAACACACAACTTTTTTTAGGCCTTAGAGAGCAATGAGTCTTCTAGATCTTAAGAGTTTACCAAGAAGTTGGTACAACTTATTTCTGTAATTAATGAAAGGAAGATAACAGGAAATACTTACCATGGCCGAACATTACAATCACATGTCACAATCAACCAGGGAACTGCACAAGAAAAACAATAAAATGACAAAAGACAAACATAGATAATGATAGGAAGCTTTACTTCGTGTTAAAAAATGGATAACAGGAAACGCCTACAATGGCTGAAAATTATAATTACATGCAACAATTCATGTACATTTTACTGCTTTTGTTGCAATATGTTCCTAAATTGTATTAATTAATGACATAAGAGGACACTTTATCAACAAATTAGATATTGTTTTTATTTTTTTTCTTCAAATTTTGCAAAAACATGTTGATGATGAATATAAGTTTTTATTCTATATGATGTTGTACTCATTGTAGAAAGCTTTGCTTAATAGCTTGCACTGTAGTCAATGGAACAATCAACAGATAAATCAAACTTCCGTAATGAGAGAGTATAATTTCCCTTTAAAAGTTCACACCATCTCTATGGCACCTCTAGGTAATGAGCCAGCATCTTTACCCCATGAGCTTAGTTTGTTTATTGGCTATTTGAATTTAGAACCTACTGCAAGCAGCAAACTACATTAAATGGCAACCGCTCTTAATATTTTATGCCCCCTGCCGTTTGGTGACGGGGGCATTAAGTTTTACCCTTGTCCGTCTGTCCGTACGTACGTCAGAAATTTTCGTCAAGGATTTCTCAGCTTGTGTATGCAGGAATGATTTGATATTTGGTCTGAAGCTTTATTATGATGAGTTGTACCATGTCTTTCCTTTTCAAGTCCCTCACTCATCTATTTCCTGTTTTCCGATATCTATCTGTCGGGGGCATCCGTGTCCCATGGACACATTTTCTTTTATTCTAATTAAACAACCACACAACATGAATTATTCTCTAAAGTCTCAGAGTTGTCCAGTTGAAAGTTAAAGTGTTCTTGATCAATAATGCTTTTTGATCATCAAATACCCCATGTCTCTTACTTCTATTATGAAAGATTATGAATAAGGTAATTATCACCTGTAAAGAATTCCCCTTTAATATTGATATTTTATGTCAAAAGGTAAAAAATATGATATTATCATCATAATTTGTCACTGACCACATGTTTAGGTGAAACATGTAAATTTCCCAGAGGGAATGTCTGAATAGTTATGACTTGATCATTGACGACTATAGCCCTATGGTCATATACACACATTTTCGTATGAGTGGTAAGTGAATGTTCATTAAGTACACATTTACAAGATCGTAAATTACTTATTATTTTTTAATTGGCATATATATAAAAAATTGACACATTTCGCAAAGGGGGTAATTTGGCTTGTTACCTATGATATAATAGGCACTGATAACTCTATTTAGCATTTCAAAACATGCATTCATCAGCAGATACCCCTACTACAGAGTGAGCTCCAAATAGCACTGCATGCAAGTGGTAATTTTAGTTAAAGACAAAGATTCCTAGTAATTCCTTGCATTTTTCATAAAACTGAAATTGTTTTTTTTTATTTTAAAAAATGAGTAAAACAATTATTTGTATGAAAAATATATATGGTGTGAGGTTCCTGAGGCAGACACTGTGTTGAAGACCGTACGGTGACTCCTAGATGCTTTGTTTTGGGTCGTTTTAACCTGGAGATAGGATGTTGTTTCCTTGACATTTACCCCAATTCCTTTCTTTTTCATATATATAGAATAATGGTAGTTTTGAAGGTCGAGACAGAAAATATCACCGTATAGCAGCGAGTCCGATAGGATGAGCTGTGATACTAGTGATATTTTCTGTCGAGACCTTCAAAACTACCATTATTGTTTTTATCGGCAACATTGTAAGGGTAATGATGTCAATTTCATGACGTCATTGCCTGATATTTTCTTGTATTAGGTCAGTACGGAGATACTGACAATATCAGTCAGTAAGATCAAAAAGAAAATGTACATATTGCCGATAAATGAAGTTTCTAAAGACACTCACAGTGATATTTTAAAGTTAAATGGCAATTAAAAGTTTTTTTGAATTAACAACATTCAGTAGACATTATATTTTGTATTTTGTAGTTGATGATGATCTGGAGTAGTACTAAGTACTGACTTGCCTATTATTTGCTCTATGAATTTTGTATGGTAATGACATGACATTCTGTTATATAGTTTTGGTTTGACCTATATTTCACGGTCCAGTGATCATTAAAAAATTGATTGAATTGTCAGGTCAGGTTCTAGTTAATTTCAGCAGTAGATACTGGTAGCCTTTATTTAGTACATAGTAGTAGTATATAGCTGAACATATGTCAGTTTCTCAATTCAGTGAGATATTTCACAGAAAAGATTGGAGTTTTGTTCTTTCCTATGTAAATAACAACATGCTATATGGCTTTTGGCCTAGACCTCAGTTTTATGCTCCACTGAACATGTTAAATTTTCTGTTACTACAAGTTGTTAATCATGCACAGATGGATAAATATAATTGTACATTTTCTAAATTACTGGATAGTATGCAACAAATCATCCAACAAGCTAGAAATTTTTCTTCATCACTTTAAATTTGTTTTAATAATTAAGGAATAATTTATATTATTCTCTTCATTAAAAAGTTCTGACTCAGTTTGCATATTGGTTCATGTGAAATGGCATTATATTGTGTCATTAATTCTGTCTTTCTGTCTGTCTGTCTGTTGCTCAAATTTTTCCAATCAATAGCTTTTGAATGAAATAAACTTCTCTTTAAACTTGGCATGCAGGTTGTTGTCTACAAAACTCATGCCAAATTTAATTTTGGGTTCAGAGGTCTTTCAAAGCAACTCGGGAGTTATATGGCCCTTGAATTTCAAATTTTGCTTAGAATGTATCATGTAATGCTTCATGAAATGTCTCAAGAGAAAACACTAATGATATGCTATTATATGACTATCAAATCTTAAATAAGGTATTCAACCCCCACAGCAACACTAGACTGGTCAATACCTTATTGAACCTGTATAATGTGGCTGGTCAGTCACCCCAATTATTAAACACAAACATTTCTTTCTTATCAAATATTTATAAAAAGGATATTCACCTTAGGATCTGCCACAATCTGACACCTTAAAAAGCTGGAAAAATAAAAAGGTAGGGATGTTTTAACATAAAATTCATATATGTAAGAAGTTTTTGATGTTATAGTAAAAATTTAGGTTACGATTGAGTAGATATGGTGAATTTCTATTTTGCCTTAATAAACAAAATTGAACTTTTGTAAACACAAGGACTCCAACACTTCCAACTACTACATTTATTATTTTATAGATTTAATTTCAATTTTATAACAATAAATCCAGTTATTGTAATTGCTGAGTCATTTTGTTTTAAGACATCTGTGTGGGAGACATTACTAATCGTAATATAACATTGTGGCAAGGAATTTCATCTCATTCCTTATTCATTTTGTGATTTAATGCACAAATGTTCATGCATTTTTATTACCAACCATCCATTGGTCCATCTATAAATACTATGATCTGTGCATACATTGTTTCATATTCACAAGACTTGAGTAGGATTTGGAGAAAAGAGTACCTTATGTTTAATGCATGTCTTACTCAATTTACATTATTTTCCAGCTTGCTACAGAGAGATTTAGACCCCATTTAGCAAATTAAGATCGATCTTTGGCGAGATCAATCCTAAAAAGATCGAACTTGCACAAGTGTAAACGGGTTAGATCGATCTTCAATCGGACTTAAAAAGTCCACATCCAGACGTAGTCTTAAAAAGATCTATCTTTTTGGGATCGATCTTGCTTCAAGTGAAACTGAATAATAAAACTGAAATTGGACATTTACACATGTGTGTATGAACGTATGTACGACTGTGTTGAATAAAAGAGGAGAAGCTTTGGCCTACGAAGGAAGCTCTTTTGATAAGCGAACTTTTGGGTGACCTATGGGATGCCGGAACATTACGAGAAAACAGCTAAGAGAAACTTGAACATTTTTAAAGAATATGTCAGGACATTTCCAGATATATCTATCTATATTTGCATTTTTATGTATTTTTATAACAATGAACACATTTATTTAGGCAAGATCGATTCAGTTTCAGTTTATAGTGTAAACGCACCGTTCTCAGAAGGACCGATCGAGATCGATCTTGCACTTTTTAATGTAAATGCAAACCAATCCTTTTAAGATCGATTCAAATAAAGATCGATTCAAATTGAAGCAAGTGTAAACACAGTCATATTTGCATGCTTGATTCTTCTAATTATGTCTCAAGAGATGTTTTTACTTGCTTCACTTCAAAATTTGGTAAATTAAACTTTTTGATATTTTTGCAGGACTTGAATCTCTAATGGAGAAATTGATGAAAAAATATTTTGCTTGCATTTTCCTTTCTCCTTGTCAATAGAAAGAAATGTTTCTGCTCCCACATATTTTTATCCAATTTGATAGAGAGAAAAATATTTGCTTGCACCTTTTATGTTTGTATCCACAATTTATACAAGTTTCTTTAACTGGTTAATAAAAAGGAATATTGATGCTTTGACTTTTTATCCCAGTTTGTAAAGCAAATATTTTTACTTGCACATTCAAGAGTAACATTTTTACAGCCCTTTCATATTACTTTGTTAACTATTTGATAACTTTACCATGTTAATTGCATTTTTTACTTAATTTGGTCAAGAGTTTTGTTTGCATATCTCTCCCAATACTCCTATCCTGACCTATTTCTTAACTGTTTGATTATATTGACCAATAAAATCGACAGAAAACAAGTGTTTTGCAATCTTCAGACAAGAGAGAAACCTACATTAACTTGCATGTCCGAGGGAAATATTTTATTGCCTTTCTGACTTAATTTGGTCAGGGTCAGTATAAGGTATTTCCCAGTGTCAATGTAAATAATGACCAGTACCGATGTATATTTATAGATATATTGATCCTACCTATGTCAATATAGAAGAGATAATCTGTCAGATATTTTATTGGTCCCAGTGATAACAAATGATATATGGTCAATTGTACATAGCCGATAAACGCAGGGGTTAGATCAGGGTGGATCTTGGGTAAATATTGGCATGTCGATAGTGGATGGTGGATTTTTTAGAGTTTGTTGTGATTATCATTTTAGGGTTGATGGGGTAAAACTTTAAGATATTTTTATCAAGACGAGAGTATATGGCACATATATACTGTTCAATGGGCTCTCTTACCAAACGATGAGATACCGTGTACAAAAATAAAATATACATTAGAAATGGCCAAATGAATGCATCTACAAGATAAACAAAGCAAATTTAACAATCCTTTTGTTGTTGTTTTGAATCTTGAAATCACTAATACCACAATATTAAGAATTCATTTTGTCCATCCATATTTATTATGGTGGATTTCCTGGCTCAATAATGTATCATATTTGCAATTCTTCAATGAACATACCAATATTCCTCAAGTAACACCTATAACAACTCCTTCAAAACTCCTATCTTTTCTTTGTCAATCAACCAATCAAGATTCTATAGAATTCTTTTGTATACCAATTTGTCTTTACTGGAATATCAAGGTAAACCCCTTCAGGCAGTACAAATTGGTATACAATAGAATTTCTATAGAATCTTGATTGGTTGATTGGCAAATATATGTTTTATGTGTTACATTGGTATGTTCATTGAAGAATTGCAAATATAATAGGTTAAAGAGCCAGGAAACCCGCCATAATTCACCTTGCTTAGAGTGGCAAAACTGCTCCTAGTCAAGGCAACACAGTTGCAACAAAGTTGAGAAGATAATTAAAAATGATTTGGGATGGGGGTATGAGGTTCATTTTACAATAGTGTGGATGGGCTGATCCCATTTAGAATAGGGTTCCATTTGAGATGAATGGCAAAAGTTTAAGGTATATCATTCATGTGGTAATGGGGCTACAAAATACAGGAAAAAAAAACACTCAGTATCTATCCGTTGGTACTATTGTCACAAATGTTTTATTGCTTACATTAAAATTGTAATTGTTGACATGTTTACATGCATATTTCAATATTTTAATGTGACAAGCAAAATTGTCAAAACAGTGCCCTAGTTATTGCTGTAGTATAATTTGGTATGTATAAATTCATTTCATTACGAGGGGTGAATCCAGGAAGAGATGCACAATATGGATCATAAACATTGAATAATGCAATCATTGTATCATGATCATAAGATGACATTTATGCATTTATTGTATCAGATGTTCATAGTATCAGTTGCATTTGTTCATTTTGTATCAGTTAGACCACATCAAATTAATTAATAGATTCTCATCCCCACCTGCCCAATTTTTTTTAAGCTCAGTGTTATTTATTTTCAATTATTCAGAAATTTTCTTTAAATTCCCATCAATTTTAGTGAAAATTAATAAAAAAAAAATAAAATAAAACCCTCCCACCCGCCCCACATTTTTTGTTACGGGTAGATGAGAATCTACAAATTAACTTGTTAGGGCCTTATATACTAATTATATGAGTATTATATATTCATTATGTCAGTTTTACAATTGATCAACTATAGGTGTTCATTGTATCTTTTATTGTATTATTGTAAAAGTTAAGTGTTCATTTGATCAATTTTGTAGTCAGTGTATCATTTGTGTATTCATT
>MJUU01009371.1:0-17665 GCA_002080025.1 Modiolus philippinarum
CGTGACAAAAATATAGACAAAACAGAATTTTTGCTAATTTACAGATAGTATTAGTTTGTTGGGAAGATTAAAAGACATGCAAGTTTTGTAATCATTTAAGCCATCTTTTTGTCATTTCTTGATTATTTTTATTGTAGAATTAACATAAAATCCTGTTACAAGAAGTACGGACTCGTACAAATCTATATTCAAACTATTTTCTGTCCTCTACGATTAAAGATTGGAATAAGCTTTCATTAAATACTCGCCAAACAGAATCCTCTTCCTCTTTTAAGAACCAGATCTTAAATAAAAATACCAAAGTTCCTTCTTTTTATTATTCTGGTAGCAGACTTGGTCAAATTTTTCACGCACGGTTACGAATGAACTGTAGTTCCTTACATGTTCATTTATTTTTGAAAAATTTGGTTGAATCACCCATGTGTGTTTGTGGTGAAATTGAATCAGTTCAGCATTATATTTTTTATTGTAATAGATATCTTAATGCTAGACAAGATATGCTGACTTCTCTTATGAATATGAATTTGAATGTTTTAGTAGATACAAATCTTCTTATTTTTGGGTCCACTGTTCTATCCGATGAACAAAACTGTGAAATTTTTAAGCTTTTTCAAAAATTCATCATCAAAAGTAAGCGTTTCAATTCTTGAGTCACTGAATATCTCATACAAATTCCTTTACTTTCCACATTGTCTATTTCTTAATATCCTTCTTTCTAAACCCTTTATTATATTTAATTAATATAGTTATTTAACATATAAGAATATTCTGAGCATGCAATTTATTATATGAATATACTGCGTCTTTTTTAGGAGGATTTACGGTACGTAAATCCTCCTTATGCTGTCACTTTCTTCAGAAAAATCCCGGGTATGAATATTCACTTCGAGATCAAAAATCAACTTTTTGCGGCCAAATTCATTGCGAATCTCTTCTTTAACATTATTGTAAACAGCATAAGAAATATGGCATATAAATGTGAGGTGTAAGCCTAATTAGAATAGAATTGCGGTTGGAATATTTTCACTGTGAATATTTTAGCAGTTAACCGAGTGTCACGTGCCAAGTTAGTTATAAATAACTTCACACATTACCGTATTTGTAGAAATAAAAATCAGTAACCTGTGACCTGAATATTGTAATGTTTCTTAATTTAAACGATGCAAAAAAATAAATAAAAATAATAAACCGAGGAATTAGAATTCTTTCTGGTTTAGTAAGTGCAGTTTGCACGTAGTGCTAATTTGATTCAGAATTGATTCAAAATTTTAACTTATATGGCTCTTGTATTGAAAAAAAATATGAAATTGGCAATATATTTCCCTCTAAGAGACAAAGGATGAACAATTATTCATGTTTTTATTGGCGGATTAAGAGAGGACTTCGGGATTGGAAACCTCCCCCTTTTCTCGATTTAAAAAAAAATTAATTTCGTGCAGAATTTAGTCAACAGTTAAAAAAAATGGCAAAAATTAGACTGGAACCTCTCCTTTCTCTGGATCTCATTTGAATCCCCCTTTTCGAAGTTAAGGAAATTATGTTTTTTGCCAAATTTTGACAGTTATGCAAGATGTTCCCTTATTACTTCGGAATCCTAATATGGTCAAGATGCGGCATTTACATGTGACGTACTTCTTTTATCCATTTTCAATGATAACAGACCAACACATTTTTATGGAATCGCTAGATAAAAATTTGTCAAATAAATATGTCCACGTATGCTGTCTAAACCAATGTATTACAGAATTTCTCTTTTACATTGTATAGTTTGAGACAATAAAGGCATCATATGAAACACGTATACAGCATAAAGAAATTTACTGTTTTTTATGCAACTTGGCTATTAATTGTATTCAAATGTTGAATTAAGTATATATTTCATATATCACATTGTCATCGCTTACTTGTATCAGCTAAAACAGAACATACGTCAGTTCTTTGGAACTAACATTTTGCAGTTTAATTAAGAAACCTTTTATATTCCCCGTATTATCAATAACATTTGTCCATGTGCTATAATCAACCAGTTTAACCGACACTAGACATTGGACAGCTTTCAACGAATATAGCCTTGCAATCAACTAGCGTAGTAACTAAACCACTACCAAAAGATATGCGTTTGTCATACCTATTTACTAGACGCAAAAATATACAAAATGTATGAGGCTTTCAACAATGAGCAAATAGACCTGCACTAGTTTCATCGGTTTGAGCAGAATTCACTTGCTGGATGTCGAACAACGCTACGTCCATGGTTGTCTACGTCAATGGACGCGGGATCGTCAACAGACATAAACATATCGGACAAAGTACCCTAATAAACACTGTCATCCATTGCTCGACAGAAGGACCAAAAGACAATTCGAAATACTAACGACTACAGGATATTCATCGAGTTGGTTGCAAGATAACTTAGCAAATAAATTGGGGAGATGTGGGTATTATAACTACAGATGGTAAAAAATAGTAAGATTTTTTTAAGAAAATATGACAGGCAAAATGTAAAATTTTGAGAATTTTAACCGAAGAAAAGTAGAGAGCATGCACCTCAATCAATGGAGATATTTATAAGAACTCCACACTTCAAGAGAGACAAACTCTGTCATAAATGCAAAAACAAGAGATATTGTCAACGAGTAAATGTACATGACACAAAGTACCTACAGATACATGGTAAAATTAACCAAATGGAACAACGCATTTATTGTTCTTCATCTTCTATACCTTCAACATTTCCCATATATATAGTATTTTGTTGCACAATAAACAATTTTACGATTATCTTTTACGAAATTAAAGCGTAAATCCGACTAAACAGTACTTCAGTACTTTGATTTTTAATATGGAGACAGATTTATAAAAGCATTGTTATGCTTGTTTCTGAATCCTATTTGTTGTTTCTATATGTATATGTATAATATTTGTATGTTACTTAACTAATAAATATGTTGAAACCAAAATCCTGTTTCGTCCTATAAATTGGCACTTTTCCACACGATATTGATATGCAAAAAGGGTTAATCAGGGAGACTTAACATCCTGGTGTATTGTGGTAATAAAATTTTGAACGTTACATGCATCATAATAGTAAAATTTGCAATTTTGAAAAAAGTATGTCCAGGACTGGGTTGCACAAAGCTCAATTAAAACTTAATAGACTATTAAAAGTTAATAGTCTATTAAATTAGAAGGAAATGTTAAAGCTTAATAGACTATTAAATATTTAATAGTCTATTGACTTTTGTGCAACCGGGTCCTGATCTTGTGGTGTTTCGTCCTGGTGATGTTGTGGTTAGTCCTTGTTTTGTAGTGGTTTTGGTTGCCCAATTCATGTCAAAGTAAAGACAAAAGGAGAAACAAACAACGTTTATTCAACTAATAATGTTATGAATTGTTGATGTACTGATCATAATAGCTTCTTCCATTTACACCCAATGTCAAATCAAAGAGATAAAACTGGAGTATACACTGAATTCCCGTTTGTTCATCAAGGAGAAATACTCATTGCTAGAAAGATTATCTAGCATTTGCACAGTGCCAATAAAAGTGACAAAAGTTCCAAAATGTGGGCAATTTCCATGTCACCAACTTATTTTCACCTGGTTCCTAGTTCTTCCCACTGTATCAATAATAGAACGCTTATGTAATTTTTTGGCAATGGTGTTACTTACAATGAAACTGATCCATACAACAGAGAGGAAAAATATACAATGAAACTGATCCATACAACAGAGAGGAAAAATATACCAGTGTTATGAGAACCCATTAAAGAATAATTTACATAGCTAATTTTGTGGTTAAGCGTACTGGCGAACCCACCCTCCGAAGATCCAGGGTCGATTCAAGTGGGGTTTTGATATACTCTTTTGCCACTTTCGGGGTCTGTTTTGCCTAGATTCTGCAAAATCCAGAAATAGGGGTTCCCGCCCAGGATCCCCGGTTCCGCCAATGTCGCGTGACGTAAATACTTGATCATTTTTAAGAAACAAATTGCGGTAAACTCGATTGACTACATACGGAAATTACACAGGAAACAGCATGCCCATCTTCAGTGGGCAATTTTCTATTTTGAATTTTAAAAAATACTTCACCATAATGTTCCACAAAACTTAATGTAGTACGGAACTCCCGTTCTTCGCGTCCCTTAAGACTAAAACTATAATTTTGCCTTCAATTCCGATTTGTTCCTGCAAGAAGATGTATACATTTTCAAAAGAATATTCCTGTGGCTTTTATATTAACATATCTTTGACAATTATTGATAAATCAGAACAAATGTAAGCAAAGCTCATTAATATATACCCCCGCTCGCCCATTTGACACAATATAAAAAAAATCAACAACAACAAAAGAAAAAGAGAAAACACATCAAATCAAATTTTAAATAGTGGATGCACAATGACAATATCCACTGAACGTTCTGTGAAAGTTTCAGTGAATTTCACCTAGTGGTCTAGGAGTGGCACGCGAAAGTTAGCATGACTAAGGAAAATCTAGTTTTTTTGCTTCAAGCTAGGGTTTCCAGAACTAACCCGAGTTTTCATGTGGAAACCTAAGTTTCGGCTGCAAAGACTAGGTTTCTCAGAGGGAAACCTAGGTTTCGGTGGCAAAAACTAGGTTTTCCAGAGCTAAACTCTAGTTTCCCTACCTAAATGTAGGTTTCCATAAAAAAAAATACACACAAAGCTCAGATTTCCATGAGTTTCCAAGGCTTAACCTGAGTTTCCGTGTTGTTCTTCATCTTGAAGACTTTATGAGGCCTTCTTCTGAGATCAAATGCTACTACCTCATAGTAAGTTCAAGACGGCCCTAGCACCGGTTTAAGCGGAATTCATTTGTTAAATGTCGAACAACGCTACATCCATCCCATGTTTTACATCATTTTTGTCATGGATGCGGGGTTGTCAACAAGCATAACATATCGGGCAAAGTACTCTTACAAACACTGTCATCCCATTCAACGCGTTTTAGCTTACCCGCACAGCCTGTGTAAAGCTCTTGGCATCAGTCAACCACCCGTCCGTCGTAAGCTTTACTTAAAAAGATCTCTAAGACAGTATTTTTTATCTAAACCATAGTTTATCATCATTACCACCTTTCAAATGTTCGTATTTTATCCAAGAAAGCCCGAAACCATGGAACATAGCATAACGGTGGATTGGATGAGAAGCGGTCCGGGCATTAGAACAATCTTTTATGGAAAAATAAATCGATTTTCGCGCTGAATTTCGGCACAAAAAGGAGTGACGAAAAATGGCAAAAAGGCAAAAAATCCGTTTCGATCCAGTGGTGCACAGATTAACACGGATCCTGTTGGAAAACGCAATAAATTTTTTTATATAAAACTGCTATGCCCTTCGAACTATAGTTGGTAACAACGATCGCTGGTTTGGCCCTCTTACGATTTTTATATTCTCACCAAATCCAATTTGAACGCGAGCGGAGAATATAGCTTAACGATCCTATTAAATACATTCAAATATATTCTGCAATAGAATGCCTTACCAAAAATGTAGAAATGGGGAAAAAATCACTATAAAAAACCAAAACAGGACAATAGCACAAATGGAGACAACATGACCGAGATAAAACAACAAAATAAATGAATAAGAACTCGATAAAACTAGCACTAACAATGTGAACCCAGGCATCATAAGACTAGCATGTCCTGCTCCTCGCGTGGCATCCGTCACACTGCCAATAACTTCAGTGTTAAGTCATAGTACATGTTTGCAAGTTCTGAAATAAACCCTGGTTTTACTCAAAAATATCTGATATCATTCATTGTAACGATCTGTCACATCAGGTATCAGAAGGGATAATCTAAATGTTTCTTCATATGATCTAATAATAACTGATGTTTGCAAAAAAAACGGTGGTGTTTATGATATTTTATATACTTCTTAATGTTGTGTACATGTCTATTTTTTTAATTTACGATGATCGGAAGATTAAACAAAGCATCCATTCATAGTTCGGCTTTCTATCTAAACATTATCAAACCGGGATTAAACAGAACTCCCGAGTCGTGTTTAAACATTATCCATATACCTTACCAAAACATTATCCATCATTTTTGCAAATGCATTTTGTTTGTGTTCTGCGTCTTAATGAGATTCCAGATTTTAAATATATTATATATGAAGTTTCTATTACCTATATATAAAGTATCATTTACAGAAAAAGTGAAATTATAGGTTTATTTCGTGATCAAATTTTACTACAAAACTTCCACGTTTCTGCATTAGCATATGCTCATTTTTGCATACTTTTAACCGAATTTTAGCCAAGAGGTAGCTGAATAAATGATAAATAAATGTATGTAACAATGGGGAATATTTACCTGTTAATTGCATGTTTTTTTTTTTTTTTTGGTGAAATTTATGTTTTATTTACATTTTTAGAACCGGACGAAACGTAATTCAACCGGACTAAACCACGTATGCGAGAATTCTGAACCGGACAATTCTTATCCCCGAGAACTCAGCTTAATAGGGGTGATTATAATTGCTTTAACTATCCTTTACACTGGCGATTAGTTTATTTCATATTCAAAGGAAAAAAAATGAATTTTTACATCGTTTCTCTGCAGTTAAACAGAGGACATGATTAAATATGTTTCCTCAAAAAAATATTTCTCCACGTTTGTATTTGCAGTTTCCTGTCAATGCAACAATACAGAATTTACGATATACTCCGAACTGTTTACTACTATAACGATACAGTCACCAGGATACAGCGCAGGATATGCTCAGTTAGTTTTACTTCTATACTTTAGATTCAAATCTTACTTGTATTTTCAAATTCCCTAATGAATTGCATTTTTATCTTTCACCTAGTTATAGCGTCTTCAATTATTGCTCTTTGTTTTGATATACGACTCCACAACCTATATTGGTGTCATAAAGATTGATACTACAACTGGATGAATACACATGAAAGAGGTTCCCCATAAAACATTTCAAAACTAGCACGAATTATTATTAAAAATATCTTTAACTTACATCTTTAAATTTATAACAAAATTTTGGTCACTAAGGACTGGATTCCAAGGGCATATCTCTTTCTTGAGCTTGTTCGGGAAATCTGTAAAAAATGTAGAAAGGGACTGTTCATTTCTAGTGTTGGAAGGGTATCGGATGAAAAAGTGAATACTTAAATAATTTTTTCTTGACTCCCTTGCTTAAAGAAAATAGACTGTAGTCCACCCTTAAATTTGATGTCGACTATAGAACTTTATGTAAAATATCGTAACAATTTAGACTTGTATATGCATAATGCAAAAGGGGTGTTAACCTATGGTGGCCCGATGCGGCCATTTCGCGTTTTCGCGTTTTCTACTTTCACTTTCCACAGAGCGAAAACGCGAAAACGCGAAAGCGAAAACGCGAAATCGAGAAGGCGAAAACGCGAAATGAATTTCACTTCATGTTTTCGCGTTTTCGCTTTCGCGTTTTCGCCTTTGCGATTTCGCGTTTTCGCATTCTCGCTTTCGCGTTTTCGCGTTTTCGCCTCGGAAGTAAAGATCTAACGCATGCGTCATTTGAAACAATAATGTGGCCATCTCAAACTTCAATTGAAAAACAGTTTGTGTTATGTTGTGACAAAATTCAATAAACTCATGAACTGTATTAATTTTTTGATTGAATTTATTCGGATGTAATTACTACTCAAACCAACTTTTGTATTTTGTATACGTTTTAAGACTTTCATATGTTAGATTCTCTCCATACCGTATGTGTAATATAATTAAAAGATGAAATGCTATTTTATAGTAAGAATAAGCATCTTTTAAATTTAATATAAGGTCAATTGGGTTTGTGCGTGAACAAGATCATGTCACAATGGACAAATTTGTCAAAACAATTTCATTAGATCGTTGTTGCAGGGGATACTTACTTCTTTTAAGGCATTTCCCCGTAAATTAATTCCTACATTTACACCCCCGGTGAAACTACACCGTGCAATTAGGGTAGCGACTAACTGTACGCAAGATAGTGCAAAACAAACCAAAAATAGACACACAGACGAAAAGTAACTTCATTATTATATGGTATTTGTATCATATTTAAATGTGTATTGGCAATTGTAAAGGAAAACTACACTATTAACCTTTATTTGTATCAAATATATAAGCGTATATGTTTTTAATAAAGTCACAACAACCAAAAGAGTTTGTGTACACCAAAAAAATCAGGGTAGGACTAAGCGTACAGTTGGTAGCAACTAAGCAGTACGCAGGGTAGTACTAAATCATTGACATACTACCTAAATAAAAGAAACTGTACATTTTTGCACATTGTTGAAGATATTCTCATACTGTTTGTATAGTGGAGATATCATATTATATTCAATAGAACCAAGCTTTCTACTTGATGTATTCACTTTTTCTTTTTTTTTCACAGACATAAAAAAAAACACACCTTGACTTCTTCTGGGGATCTCTGAACCATATTGTCTAAATATAGAATGCGTCGTACAAAATTCAAAATGTGTTAATTTTTATGACGGAATTTTCGAAAACATGCATGTATTTGATTGTGCTTTTCCCTAATTAACTGCTATTATGTTACCAGTAATCCCTTACAACAATGCTATACTTTGCAAGATATTAAAAATCGAGCTTTTAAATTGCTAAAAATATTATAAACATAATGCCCTTGGATGAAGGTGTTAGGGTAGATTAACACACGAGGTAAAAATTATCACCCGAGACAACGTCGAGGGTGATAATTTTTCACCGAGTGTGTTAATCGAACTAACACCTTCATCCAAGGGCATTATGATTTTTATTATACTGAATGCTTAATGTACACAATGAGTCCTCGATGTGCGTTATGTTTGAAAATAATAATAATATGTTTTATTTATGCAACATCAAAAACACATAAACAAATAGTCAGTACTGTTTTACTGTTGTATCAAAATTTGGCAAATTTGCTTTTAACTGCAATTAAATTTGTGAAGTTCCTTTTCCATATGATTAGGTCACTTTTATTTTACTTCCGGATACATTTATAACTAAAACAGCTTCAATTATTGTTGTCAACAACAAAAGTGACGAGAAAATAAGAATCTGTATACATCAATGACGTCATCGATCGGAGCGGGTGTTAATTTTGACATTAACACATGTTGCTAACGATTAACACATGTTGCTAAGGATGGGCGTGGCTAATGAGACGTTACAGAAAATTAACAAATGCCGGTTATCCAATGAAATAACCGGATTATGTTAGAAATTTGCATAAAGTATAATAAATGCTTCTATCAAAAATAGAATGCATGCTTTTCAAGTTCTTTCGTTGATGATGGAATTCATTTTTTTTTTCAAATGCAGGAAATCGGACCGAAGCACACTCTTTAGCATATATTTCACGAAGCAATGAAAAACCTTGTTTTTCTTCTCTTCGGAACGTGCCTCTAGTACCCGAATTTCAGGGAAACCGGGAAAAACAAACTAATTATGAAACTGAAGTTCATTTATTATTTTTCCTGACAGACTTAAACTAAATTTTGATTGACGAAAAAAAAATTAATCTGAAGCGCTGCAAATCGATTAAATATAAATAGCTCAATAGTGTTCATTAATTAGTGCCGATTCCCTCCCAGTGCATTGATATATTGATTTTTTACGTACAAAAATAAAACTGTTCCCGGACGAAAAGTGATTCAAAAGTCCCACATTAAAATGCTCACATATAATAAATGTTGCAACTTATGTGTACCTAGAAAAGATTTTCTCATCCATGGCAAGCTCGTATGACTGTGGCTTATGGTGTTTTGTCCTTTATCTACAGACTTTCATTATACCAATGATACTGACATTGGTCTAAGTAAACAAAACAGCTCATAGCAATTGCATATTAACATTTAGGTTTCATTCGGGGTGAACATATACTCTTTGTAGGGCATAATACGCGTATTTGTTTGTAAACTTAGTCATACCCTGCGTACAATTAAAATCCTACCCTGCGTACAGTTCGACTTTTAGTTAGTCGCTACCTACTGTACGCTTAGTCCTACCCTGGAGAAATTGTGTGCAGTAAAACTTTTGCTAATTATACAGTTATAAGCAATCAAAACAACCTACAACTGACACAAAATATTAATTGGCACCTCCAAATCTCATAATAATCGAAGTAAAGCATAATGTCCATATAAAATGAAAAATTAATCAACTTTTTTTCGTCTGCATGCCTATTTTTGGTTTGTTTTGCACTACCCTGCGTACAGTTAGTCGCTACCCTGTGTTTAGTTTCACCGGGGGTGCATTTATAAAAGTGTCGAATTTGAGTACGGTAGAACCGAGCTGTCAATCCAAAACGAATCAATTAGGTATAAAATATTTAACGCATTTTTTTTTTTTTTTTTTTGAGATCTCGGTTTTGTTGGTTGGGTGTAGTTCTTGTAATAGAACAGTATAAATAGGACGTTTATTAACGTTTTATGTCTAATTACGAAAGAAAAATAAACAGACAGAAAATCTTTTATTGTGTTTAGAAAGGAGGAAAAGTGAAGGTTTGTGATGTATGAAAGAACGATATGTGCGAGTAAAAAATCGAACCGATGTTGTTGGCACCTAGCTGGGAGTGAAACGATGGACTGAAAAGGTGGGGAGGGGTCCAAGGGAGTTTCCAAAAGGGATCGGGCCAGCAAAAAGTAAACCTTTACTCATACTCAAACCATAACATATAAAGACAGTAGCCCCGACCCTCTCTGCCCAGGGTCATACACTTGTGTAAGTGTTTCATTAGATTTAAGCAACCTCATGTTTAGTACATGTATTGATATGTAATAAACAGATTTAGATGGTTGATGTGTATGTAGTTTTTTTTTATCTATAGCATATCTCCTCGATCTCTACTTTTCATGTTTGTATGCATTTTCATGTTAGTCGGTTATCTCTATAGCATTTTCACTGAGTTTAACGTTTTAGAATTGTAAAGGAAAGAAACTAAATGGTATTGACGGGGTTTGAACTAATGTGGTCTCTTCTAGTTCGAAAACTAACAGGACCTTAGGTTTAATTTAATAAACCATTAGCGGATCTAAAAGGGGGGGGGGTGTTCCGTCGGTTGGAACCCCCATTTTGACAATCATGTATTTTTAATGAAGATCCTGATAATGAATATCCTGATGTTTTACTAACAACTATTCCAAAATTTTTCTTTCGTTTCTTAATTTGAATCCCTCTTTTTAAATTCGCTGGACGCGGATTAAGCAATGCACATCAATTTAAACTTGCTTACTATAAAATATCATTTCATCTTTTAATTATATTACACATACGGTATGGAGAGAATCTAACATATGAAAGTCTTAAAACGTATACAAAATACAAAAGTTGGTCTGAGTAGTAATTACATCCGAATAAATTCAATTCAAAAATTAATACAGTTAATGAGTTTATTGTATTTGGTCACAACATAACACATACTGTTTCTCAGTTGAAGTTTGAGATGGCCACATTATTGTTTCAAATGACGCATGCGTTAGATCTTTACTTCCGAGGCGAAAACGCGAAATCGCGAAAACGCGAAAACGCCAAATCGCGAAAACGCGAAAACGCGAAAGCGAGAATGCGAAAACGCGAAATCGCAAAGGCGAAAACATGAAGTGAAATTCATTTCGCGTTTTCGTGATTTCGCTTTCGCGTTTTCGCCTTCTCGATTTCGCGTTTTCGCTTTCGCGTTTTTGCATTTTCGCCTTCTCGATTTCGCGTTTTCGCTCTATGGAAAGTAAAAGTAGAAAACGCGAAATGGCCGCATCGGGCCACCATATTAACCACACAGGAATTTTTGTAGAAAATTTGAAATCCACTAGTTTGTCATCAATTCTAGTTATGAATAGTCCATATTTATAAATTTATAAATTGTTCCGTCTAAAATTGCAGAAATATAAATTTTCTTACACTTCTTTACAATGGTTTTCTTCTTATTTGTACGACAGAAGACAGACTGTTTCCATTTCAAATACATTTTCTGATTTCCAACAAGTAAAATTAGGTGTACCACAAGGGTCAGTTTTGGACCCTATATTATTTTTGATTTATATCAATGACCTTCCTTTATATAACCCAAATCATAACACTGATCTTTTTGCTGACGATAGTACTATATCGGCGATTGGGAAAAACAAATTCTGTATAAGCCAAGCACTAACTGCGGTACTTGAAGATATTTCGCAATGGTGCAATGAAAATAGAATAGTTGTAAATGTATCCAAGACAAAGTCAATGTGTATAGGCTCAAAACAGAAACTGTATACCGTATCTAGTGAAACTTTTGATATATCTATCAATGGCAATCAAATTAGTGAAAGTCAGTGTGAAAAGGTACTTGGTGTTTTCATTGATGCAAGTCTTTCATGGACTGAACATACAAGCTATATTCCGAAAAGGGTCAATTCGTCTTTAGCATTACTCAGAAGAATCAAGAAATACTTGAACCACAAGGCGAGAGTTCTTTTTTATAATGCGTATATTCTTCCCCATTTTGATTATTGTTGTTCAGTTTGGGTTGACTGTAGAAAATATCTAATTGACAGCTTACTAAAATTACAAAAAGGGCTGCAAGAATTATTCTAGATGAACACGATTTTACAAAACCGTCTAGCAAACTATTTGAGGAATGTGGAATTATTCCAATAATGAAAAGAATACTTTACCATAAGGCATTATTGGTGTATGAATCAAAAAATAAATTAGCTCCAAAATATTTATCAGATCTACTTGTTTCTGCAAAGGACAATGAATCATACAATTCAAGATTTTCATCTTCAGACAATTTCATTATCCCAAAACCAAATACAAAACTATACAGTGGACCTAAACTGTGGAACTCTCAACCTAATTCAATTAAAAACTCGAAAACTGTTTTTGAATTCAAAAATGCTTACAAATTGCTGAATTTTTGATATTTTTCTATTAACTAATTGATTATGTATATGATTTGTATAGATTGATAGTAGTGTTTATGTATATATATTTATATTTATGTATTAACTTATGTTTGTTTTTAAGAGAGCCTTATTGAAAATTTGTGCAATCCAAATAAGTCACTCTCTCTAAATAAAGATTTTTATTTATTTATTTATTTATAAATTAATTTTTGAAAGCTTTATCATGAGGAAGAGCAATCTTCATTGTTGAATGCCTCACGATGACTTCAGGATGAAGAACAGCAATACAACCGTTGTTCTATTGCTTGGTTTTGCAATGTATTTTGTAGAGACTTTGTCTCATGTGCATTTACTGCTTTTACTCTATACCCTTTCATTGTTTATTTGTTTAAAAAATGTCTAAATTCTCAAAATTTGATTTTAGAACAATATTGACCGTAGTTTACTATTAAGCTTATGTTTGTACTGAATGAAATTTTCATCTTTCAATCTCTTTTTGTTTTTCAGAAACCTGGTCTGCAAATGGACAATAAAGTCTGAAATTGACAATAGTTCATTCTTTATTCGATCTCACTTTTTAGGCCTGGAAACAGGATTAGATGTTGTTAGAATACATCAAGGTATCATTATATCATAGGGTTAACTAGTAGGTTTATGATTATTTCCCTTGTTACAATATGATCATCATATCATGTCATTATGGAAATAATATAAAATCTGTCATAACATGCACGTTTTTTAAAGATTTTTTTCAGATTCGACGAATTATCTTGAATTGTATGTGCTCATATTGTACATATATATCCAAGTGTGATAATTTAATGTGGTTATAAAATTAAAATTAAAGCCTGAAGTTTCAAGTATATTTTTGAATTTTGATAAGAATAATTAACAGAAAAATATGGAAAAAGTTTTATGAGACATTTGATATTTTTCGAATCAAATTGCTACAGATGTATCATTAGTGAATTCTGAACTGTCATACATTTGGAAGAAAAAAGACAATTTTGTTGTAAAATTGGTAATTTTTATTCATTATATGAAAAAGAAAGGAAATGGGGTAAATGTCAAGGAGACAACATCCCAACTCCAAATTAAAACTACCCAAATTAAAGCATCTAGGGTCACCGTACTGTCTTCAACACAGCGAGGAACCTCACACCATAAAGCAAGCCCTAAATGGCCCAAAAAGTAAAAAATGAACAAACCAATGGAAACAAACCACATCCAATAACCCGAATATCAAAAAACTAAAATTTTATAAGAAGACAAGGGCAAGCCAATGACCAACATATTCCTGACTTGGGACAGGCGCAAAATTGCGGTGGGGTTAAACTCGTTTTGTTGGACCTCCCCCTATGTGTGGTGAATGGCTAAAAAATAAATACACAAAAAGACTCACAGTAAAAATCAAACTAGAAAAAAGTCAAATTTACCAAGACGAGTACCTTTAATATGAAGTACATAAAACATGAAGAAAATACACATAGGTACTGTCCTGACAAATGCTCGCAGTTACTGACGGCTTGCTAAGGACATAATTTCCGTTGACTATGATATCAAGCCTTCTGACATATAAAAATTCAATTGAAATACTTCTGAATAGATTTCGTATAACATCATCAATTATGAAAAAAGAACATGATCTTAAACTGTTTTAATTGATTTACGGTGTAAAGTAGATACGATAACGTAACCCTAAGTCCGCTGCTAGATCCCTAACGGGGGAGCAGCGGACTTAGGGTTACGTTATCGTATCTAGGTGTAAAGCATTTAAAATCTAATCAATATCTTTGCCAACAAAAACCAGGAGTAAAGATTTAACAACAATGCTGTATTTATATCCTTTATGAATAAGTTTGTTCATCGGATTAATAAGTTTGGAAGGACAATTTTTGAATTTATGCGATTTCTCAAAGACATTTTCATAGAAGTTTGGATGTGAAATGTATAGGTTAGTTTAAACTTATTTATTTTGCTCATAAAATGCAAAAGGGATCAGACACAAGTTTTTCCAACTTAAAAAAGTCTTCTCCCATATACAATATACAATAATTACAATATCAGAGCATTTTAATATAATATTCAGTTCGTCTATGTATAGGCTGAAATGAAACGGAGAGACAAATTTAGGGGAAAAGAGAGTTTAAAAGATCAATGAATTAACGGAATAAAGTTGGTTGATGATGTGTATGTACTGTGGTTGATGATGTGTATGTACTGTCCTGGGGAGGAGTTACACTAATAAAAATCTTTCAGTCTTTTCAATATATTCGTAGACGTGCTTGAAAATTTGTTCATTTTGGTCATTATTTAGAGATGGACTACCACAGGTCCAAAGTTTGAGATTTACAAAACAATCAGTAAGTTGCCATCTGAGATTTTGCAAAAGGTTATGTCTAGTACGGGTATAGTTTGGACATTCAAAAAAGAAGTGGTAAGAATCTTCGCGAATAGCACCATAACGACATGCTGGATTACATATATTATTGACTCTGTATAGGTCATAATTTAGGAAAGAAGCATGACATCGAAGTTGGGTTAGTATAATATTATGTTTTCGGGGACCGAAACCATAATACATGGTACTGTTGAAGTATTATTTTTCTTCCTCAACTCACTTTTAAATTTCGAAATAGAATCTACATTTCTTCTTGATAAATCCAAGTTATTCCAATTTCTTATGGTTGATGGAATAAACGACTCATAAGTTACAGACAATCTACAAAATGGGAAAATAATGTCTTCTCCATTTCTTAAAGGATAAACGGTGGTACTTTGTATTTTCGTTGGGATACGATCAATGCCCTGATGTATAAGAGCCCTGCATGTAGAACCAAAGCTTTCTCTTTGATTTATTAGAATCGGGACATAATTAAATGAACTCTCATGATGCTTTCCCTTTTTTTTAACTAATCTGGTAGGAACAAATCTTAGATAACTATTCAATTTTCCATGCATTTTAGACAATGAGCATTTGTTATTATAATATTTTTTTTGTTAACATTTTCATCAATATCAGGAATATTTTTCTAAATATTTTGTAAATTTGCATAATAAAGAAATTATTTATAGCTAACATTGCTGATAGTACCTTCTCTAAAGGTGTCAATGATCTGCTGTTGAAATTTGTAATTTTAAATTGACAGTAACTTTGATATTAAGTCATTCATGAATGTCTTTAGAAAATTAAGCATCAGTTCCTTACCAGAAACACATATCTTATTTCTTTCATACATCCAGAAATTTTTAGGCCGTAACCATGACATCAATGAAAGATATGACGTTGAAAACTGACATTTTCAGATAGATGTAACGTCTTCACAAATTTGACATAATCGCTTTTGACTAAACCCTGGATAAACTCGTTGAGAGTGTGGCGGGTGTCGCTAGCGGAGCAAGACATGCTTCCCTCCGAAGCACCTGATGTCGCACTCCGTTTTTATGCGAGTTTACACTGTCAGTGCTTTGGTTTTTGGGGTTTTTTTTGTTGTTGTTTAGTATATCATACTGTTAAGATTTGGTTTTGTCCTCGTTATTGATGTTCATTTTTCTGATTTAACCTTGTTTATACTTGAATACTCAAAGAGATTTACAGTACCCTTTTTTACCTTGATTCCGTTTGATGGGCTAAAGAATTTTTTAATTGGTTTTGTAAAATGATTAGAAAATGGCATTTCCTATGAGTTACAAAACAGAACTCTCAAAATAATATATGCTTCACTGATCGTATGAAGGGTGTAGCTAGTGGAGTAGGACATGCTTACCCTTCCGGAGCACTTGATGTCACTCCCGGTTTTTATTGGATTTACACTGTGAGTGTATTAGTTCTGAATGCGATGTGTTTATTTTCTTCCCTTGTGACTGTTTCGTGTCATTGTTTTTATGTGTGTCCGTAGTTTTGCAATGTCTCTGGACTTTATTTTTTGTAACAACCTCACCTCTTATTCCATAGCTATTCTATTGCCGTTATTTGAAGTGAAAATGCTAAGCAGCTGGACAATTTCTGTCAATGCGTTTTAAGAAATTGTCTTTATTATACCCCCCGCAACGAAGTTGGGGGGTATACTGGAATCACCATGTCCGTCCGTCCGTCTGTCCGTCCGTCTGTCCGTCCGCCTGTCCGTCCGCCCGTAAACATTTATTGTCCGAAGCTTATCTCGGGAACCTTTCTGAATTGACTTTTCAAATTTTGTCAGAATGTTAGTAACTATAAGTACTTGTGCACCTCCTATTTTCAGATTGATTCATAAAATTTTAACAAAGTTACAGCATTTTGTAGATTTCTCCTACTAAGAGTCTATATTGAAAATTTGTCCGAAGCTTATCTCCGGAACCTTTCTGAATTGACTTTTCAAATTTTGTCAGAATGTTAGTCACTATAAGTTCTTGTGCACCTCCTATTTTCAGATTGATTCATAAATTTTTAACAAAACAAAGTTACAGCACTTTGTAGATTTCTCCTACTTCGAGTCTATATTAAAAATTTGTCCGAAGATTTGTCCGAAGCTTATCTCGGGAACCTTTCTGAATTGACTTTTCAAATTCTGTCAGAATGTTAGTAACTATAAGTACTTGTGCACCTACTATTTTCAGATTGATTCATAAATTTTTAACAAAGTTACAGAAATTTGTAGATTTCTCCTACTTAGAGTCTATATTGAAAATTTGTCCGAAGCTTATCTCGGGAACCTTTGTGAATTGACTTTTCAAATTTTGTCCGTCCGTCTGTCCGTCCGTAGACATTTTTTGTCCGAAGCTT
>MJUU01009373.1:0-10243 GCA_002080025.1 Modiolus philippinarum
TCGGAAGCTCAACGTGAGTCATTTCGATTTCAAGAGAGTCATCAAGTAAAACTGTTCGTATGATTGTAAAACTCTCTCTATTTCGTGCAATAATGTGTCAACTGTTAATTGAGAGACCTTCATGAAAGGTATGGTGATCGGAAAATCCAACTCAGGACATTGAACTGACAATCGTACTAGATCTGATGATTGCATGAATTCAGTAATATTACTGATAACAACGGCAGTAGAATACCGAAGGAACAAAGGGGTGATATTCACAAAAATCGAAGTCCAAAGACAGGGCAAAAACGAGAACACAGAAAACAATGACGTTAGACACAAAAACAATGACGCCAGACAGACACAAAGCACAGAACCAGAAACCACAACATTCAGAACAAAGGCACTCACAGTGTGAACTCCAGTGAAACTGAGAGTGACATCAGGTGCTCCGGAAGGGTAAGCATGTCCTGCTCTGTTAACAGCACCCGTCACACTGTGAGTGATTGAATCCGGGAAAATGTCAAAGTCGGTAGTCAAATCCGGGAAGACGTGAATCTAGCTGAAAATGTCCACTTTCATTTGGGATACTGACACGTCATATCTTTCAATGATGCTATGGTGACGGCCATAGAATTTCTTGAGGGATGAAATTAACAAAGGTTGAACAAATCCCTGACTAAGCAGCTTTTGGGACAGTGTTTTTGCTCTTTTCAAAAAATCACTGAACAAACTACAAGCTCGACAGTAACTACAAGCTCGACAGTAAAAGATCCTAATAGTAGTCGCAATGTGCTCAGTATTTTTGGCAGATCTTCCACTTCTATTTCCTTAAAGGACACCTTGTAACGTGTCGTCTGTGTGTTGAATTTTGACATGCGTTGGGTGGATAGTACACGTAAGTCATAGAATTGTTCTGGATCGTCTTCTCTGGTCAATTTTCTTTTAGGAACATGCTGATCATACTTAGCAGTTTGTCGTTTCAATCCACGTCCAATCTCTGTGTGCTTTTGTTCACTATGACGATGTAAATTATCTTCTCTCGAAAACAGTACACCACAATCATTGCATTGGAATAATAATCCATCACGGTGCCTTAACATGTGACGATCTAAATTATCCTTCCGTCCAAATGTTTTCTGACATATTGTACAGTGATCTTGCTCTGTATGTCCCAAATTCCGTACGTGATTGAGCAGTAAACTCTTCTTTGGAAATTTCATGCCACATGTTTTACACGTGTGTTCCATCTCTGCTGTTTTACATCAAAATGACATTATGTAAAAAAAATTATAACATTTATATTAGTAATTTTATCCATAATGCATCGCAAAAGTCGTGAAACAACGAATCAAAAATGATTTATGCATAATCTTTTCTTTTCCCTTTAACTTGCAATATTCAATGTACACTTGATTGAATGGAAGGTCAATTCTCAAAAATTTTGTGTGCACTTGTTTCGTCGCTCATGTATTTTGTATTCACTTTTAAAAACATTTTATTGTTAAACATTTTGTACTATTCACAAAAAGTTGTAGTGCCTTTGGCAAACAAGAAAAAGTTGAAATGCCTTAGGCAAATTACGAAATATTTTAGTGCCATTAAGCAATTTACATATTTTTTTTGTGTTAACCTATTTATGAATTTTTGTTCACCCTTATGAACAAGTGTAACATTTTGCCAACATGTTATACCAAATTTCTTTAAAATGATTGCTTTGTTTGCAAAGTATTATAAAGGATTATAAAATTTTCAAATCAGAATTAAGGATTATAAACCCTAAAGGTAAATTTATAGGTGAAACGTCGGCCCAACGTTTGAGGGGGTCGTTGGGCCGAAGTTTCACCTGTAGATTTACCTGTAGGGTTTATAATCCTTAATTCTGATTTGTAGATTTTATAATCCTTTATTCTGATTGGCTAGGATTAAACTTCTGCATTCCGATGATAGGATTAGACCATATATAAGGAGAGACATTGCGATGAATTGGGATATTTTTGGTGGACTTTCAGGTCATTGATATACAGGTAAAAATACAATTTTATTTATATCTATATGACACACTTTCTGTTCGTCAATTTTTTTGATAGTTTGATTGATACGTCAGTGTTAATGTTTTAATACATTTATAAAGTATCAATTATTTTCAAATGGTACGTTTATTTGAAAACAAAATTAAATCGGAATGTATCCTCTTTAATTAATTTCGTTGATTGTTAAATGATTTACAAAGCGTGAATAATTGTATTTGAATGACGATTTTATTTTTCATTTTACGAATGATTCTTTCAACTTCTATGTGCCATCTGTTATTTTTCCGTCTTGTTCATGAATATTTCATTAAAATATATGTTACACGTCCGTCGCCAATAATTTCAAAGTAAAAATAGATCAGGGGTTTCCCTTTCCTTCATCATTTCAGTTACAATGTAAAAAAAGAAAAAAAAAACTTATTTTCATTCATTCCTTTTGCCATTACAGATTTTGGACTCTATCGACTGGTTAGGGGGACATTAAAATGACGACATTGGAATAATTGTACATTTAAGTCTTTTCACCTTTAGGTAACAAAATATGTCACATTCAATAAAAGCACAGGTAAAAATAGATTTTATTTATACACGTGACATACTTTCGTTATTTGTTTATTATTATTTTTTTTTTTCGTTTTATTAAGCAATGTTAAGTTTTATTTTCCCAATAGCTAATGATTTTTTAAGTAAATTTAAAAATTTTAATTCGCTAATCTATTTCAAACGAAAAACAACTTTTAAAAATGAGATGTGGTCAATTTCAGAAACGTTGAGGTAATCGTTGTGTATGTTTTTGTGTACTGGTTAGGGTAGTGTAACATGTTTTACGGGGTGGCCAGGGTTTATACTGGACTCATTCAGAACGACAACATTGTGTTCTTGCTGACACGCTTTATTAACATAATACATGGGTCCACACGGGGGACCGGCAAAACAAACAATAAACAAAGGGAGGTAATTTACTACAATAGATTGCAGTGCAATCATATAATATTACATCTCCGTTCTTTTGAAGAAAATTAATGTTCAATCTGATTGTCTGTAAATTTAACTATTCACGAATTTAACACTGACTAGATGTAAAGATAATAGTTCATAGTGACTAGCTGTAATATAGATAGTTCTTCATGTTGACTAGATATACACTGAATGTTGTTAATGAGTTTACTCTCAATTGTCATATTTTCAAAAAGCATATAATATACATATTTACACATCAACAATTTTCTTAGGCTTAACAACACGACCAGAGCGGGTGACATAAGAAAGTTTTGGTTCATCAGTACTTTTAAATGGAGTTTTAACTTTTGTGCTATTTTCAGTAACTTTTTCTTCTAAATTTATGGGGGTGTCAAGGGTACAATTGAATTCAGTATCCTTATTGTCCAAAATATCAGGGATTGAGTCAAACATTGATTTCTGGCACAGGTTTTCATTTGTTTTCAATGAGTGACAACGATTGCGCCTATACTGGGCACCATCTGGTGTGCGTATTGTGTAGGACCTTTCATCATTTTTATTGACAACAATTGCTGGTTGCCAAGACTTGTTTTGATTTTGTATTCTGACTGTGTCATTGTTTTGCAAAGGTTTTAATGTTTTTGCACTTCTGTCAAAATACTTCTTTTGTGCAGCATGACTCAAGTTCAAGTTTTTTCTGACTTTGGACAAATCGGGGGTATTAGGTACCAGTTTATCTGTTGTGCATGGGAGAACTGATCTTAGTCCTCTGCTCATAAGAAGTTGGGATGGGGACAAACCAGTATCCGATAGTGAGGTTGTACGATATTCTAAAAGACCAATATAAGGGTCAGTTTTACTTTTGTTAGCCTTTTTCAGAATGCGTTTAATTGTCTGGACAGTTTTCTCAGCAAGTCCATTGGATTGAGGGTACTTGGGGCTAGATGTTATATGAGCAAAATCCCACAATTTAGCAAATGTCTTAAACTCATGGGATGCATATTGGGGCCGTTATCTGAAACAACCTTTTCCGGAATCCCAAGGCGAGAAAACATACCTTTGAGTTTTACAATTACCGCATCACTGCTCGTGCTGCTCAGCCTTTCGAATTCAAAATAACGACTAAAATAATCCACTACAACTACATAATCTTGTCCATTCAAAGTAAATAAATCAGTGAAAACACTTTGCCAGGGGTAGTCAGGGATCTCATGGGGGATTAAGGGCTCTTTTTGATTGGATCTCCTGAATTCCAAACATATTGGACATGAGGAGACTAACTCTGTAATGTCTTTTGACATTCTGGGCCAGAACAATATATCCCTAGCTCTACTCAAACACTTTTCAATGCCCATATGACCTGAGTGAACACGTTGTAACATTTCTGACCTTAAATCCTTTGGAATAACAATTTTATTTCCCTTTAAAATCAAACCATTAGTGAAGGTCAACTCATCACGATACTGCCAGAAATCAAGGACAGCATGAGGACAATTCTTTCGGGACTTGGGCCAGCCTGCCAAAATAACGCTTTTAGCACTGACAATTGAGGATCGGAATCTGTAATGGTTTTGGCATTATCAAGTTTGTGATCACTGATCGGTAATGATGACATAATCATGTGTACATATGTGTCCATTCCTTCCGCAAGTTGCGGGTATGTTTCTGGTTGGTACTTGCGTGATAATGTGTCTGCCACAGGTATACTTTTACCTGGCAGGTGGTGTAAAATCAGTTAGTACCTTTGTAACTGTAGCATCATGCGTTGTAGTCTAGGGGGTGCGCAATGAAGTGGTTTGTTCATGATACTAATGAGAGATTTGTGGTCCGTCTCTATGTGCACTACTCGACCATACAAAAAATGGTGAAAGTGTTTACACACAAATAAAATAGCAAACATTTCTTTTTCTATTTGTGCATAGTGTATTTCGGATTGAGTGAGTGACTTAGAAGCGAAAGCTATCGGCTTGTGGTCTTGCATTAGTGCGGCACCTAATCCATACTTCGACGCATCAACCTGGAGTGTCAGTTTTTTGCTGTGATCATAATATGACAAGACAGGACCAGGTGATTGAGTTATTATTTCTTTGACCTTTTCAAAGGCTTGAACTTGTGGATAATCCCATGAAAATTGAACATCTTTGACTAGTAATTTCCTTAAAGGGCTTATTACCTCAGACAAGTTAGGGGCAAACTTGGATAGATAATTGGCCATGCCCAAAGTTGTTTCAAGTTCACTTCTTTTTTTGGGGGGAAAGGGGGGGGCTGCATGTCTTTCACTGCACTGACCTTAGAAGGGTCGGGTTTTAGACCTTCAGACGATATTATATGTCCAAAATATGGGACTTGGGTAACGCCTACATCTAATTTATCCACATTCAAACGAACGCCTCTTTCCATTGACCTTTCAAGGACTGACCTTAAATTCCGATCATGCTCCTGGCGAGTTCGGCCATAAACTAAGATATCATCTACAAATGCAACTACACCGTGGAGACCTTCATAACATTCGTCGATTTTTCGTTGAAATTCATCTTGGGATGACTTCAAGCAAAAAAAGGGAGGCGACAAAACCTAAACCTACCAAAGGGGGTGTTAAATGTGGTTAGGAATGACGACTCATTGGCTAACTTAATGGTCCAGTAACCTGACCTAGCATCGAGCTTTGTAAAATAATTTGCACCTGTCAAATGTGGCAACATGTCTTCTAATGTGCGCATTGGGTAATGGGGTCTAAGTATGGCCTTGTTTAGGTCCTTTGGGTCCAAACAAATGCGTAACTTGTTAGACTTTGGCTTCTCAACAACTACTAAGGAGTTAACCGGTTCAGTAGGGGTGGTTACCTTGGCTATGATTTTTTCTTTCTCCATACGGTCTAGTTCCTGCTTAAGTTTGTCACGTAAGGCAAAGGGGACTCGACGTGGAAGGTGAACTACTGGTACAATATTTTGGTCTAGGTGAATCTTACATTCACCTGGGAATAGGCCTATGCCCTTAAAAACATCAGGATATTGCTTCAAGACTGAAGACTCGTCTAAAAAGGGTGACGACAGATCGCTAAGTGAGGCTTTCTTGGTTGAGCCTGGCTTTGGACTTGATACACAAGCAGGTGACTTTCCAAGCATTTCACCTGTTTCACATGTAGTGTCGACTGAGTATACTAATTTGATAAGCTCAAAATCAAGACAAGACTGCAAACCTTATGTTGGGGGGTTCTTTGTGTCAACAATGTAGAACTCCAGATCCAAATTCTTGTCTTGGTACATACAGGGAAGACGACAGACACCAAGTGTGTGCAAGTTACCGCCATTATATGCTGAAAGTGTACGTTTAGGAATTCTCAATGATCCACATAAACCAAGTTTATCATATACATGTTCTGGTATTATATTGGCCTGTGAACCAGTATCAAGTTTGAACTCAATTGGGGAGGAGTGTGGACCAACCCTAAATTTTACAAAAGCTTGATCATGTTTTACATTACAATTAGATTGTATGCTATCAATAAAGAAATTGTCAGACTCAGAGTCTGACTGCTCTGGTTGTGTGTTAATACCATGGACTTTTGAATTTTGAGAATTGTTCGGTTTACGACTGCGACACACTTTTGCGAAATGATTCCATTTGGAACAATTTGAACACTGTTTCCCTTTCGCAGGACAAACATCTGACTTGTGTTAATAACCGCAATTTCCGCATAGTCCCTTTCCAGGTTTCTGTTGATATGATGGGGGTTTCTTCCTTACACGGTTACTTCCTGTGCACTGCTGCTGACGGTTAGCGATATGTTTCGGTCTTTGATTGTGAGATGTCCTGGATATGGCATGTGTGTGTTGTATGTCTGAGCTTTCCACAGTTTTCAATTGTTCTTGTGAATATTCATGACTTTGACTGATTTGTATTGCTTTTTCAAGAGTTACTTTTTCCCCTTCATTGATAAGTTTTTCACGCACTTTTGATGATGATGTCCCAAAGACAATCCTGTCCCTCACCATTTCATCGGGGTCTTTGTAATTACAGTCTTTAACATGAAGTTTCAGTCTCGTAACGAATTGCTCTGTCGTGTCACTTTTCTGTACGATATTGTTAAATTTGTATCGAGCAAAAACTGGGTTTAGCTTTGGCTGTACGTATGCCTGGAATCTGTCATAATATGTCTTAAGT
Source organism: Modiolus philippinarum (assembly GCA_002080025.1). Lineage (NCBI taxonomy): Eukaryota > Metazoa > Mollusca > Bivalvia > Mytilida > Modiolidae > Modiolus > Modiolus philippinarum. The sequence goes on from MJUU01009373.1 coordinate 7,140, forward strand.
TTTTTGGCATCGTCTTCAGAAATGTTTTGCCACGTATTGAACACATCTCGACCTTTGTCGCCGATCCATAAGAGAAGGTATTTACACTGTACAGCCTCGTTCTTGTCCGCTAGGGGACCGCCAAATATTAAATCAACGTGTTGCCGAAACTTTTTCCACGCTTCCGGTAAGTTCGTGTTGTCCCAGTCCATAACTGGCGTTGGAATTCCTGTCATTTCCATTGTAGCGACGTTTTGCTATTCACCTGACACCATGTAACGAATGTGGGCGTGGGTTCGAATCCCACACCTGACACCATGTAATGTTTTACGGGGTGGCCAGGGTTTATACTGGACTCATTCAGAACGACAACATTGTGTTCTTGCTGACATGCTTTATTAACATAATACATGGGTCCACACGGGGGACCGGCAAAACAAACAATAAACAAAGGGAGGTAATTTACTACAATAGATTGCAGTGCAATCATATAATATTACAGGTAGCACCACTGATCTGATGGAGAGAGATCTATAGTGGATGTGCAACCTTTCAAGGAAGACTCTCCGACTCGCAACATACATAGCCAATGTACAATGTGCATAAAAGGGTACAGCCATGTATATCTAGTGATAGACACATGATGGGTTACGATTATCATGACTTGATAGTCTTCATCAAACTTCTGAAATGTAGATTTGATTGTTATTTGTATCACTGTCAAAACTGGGAACCTCAATAGGGTCGGTAGATTCAGGGGTTATTTGTCCGGGACCTGAGGCGACGTACCAGTGTCGACAAACTCCTGTGATTTAAATAATATTCGGTTCTCATGATCACATATCAGACTTTTACAGGATTTTACCTAACGCATTTACATGTTGTATTTAAGTAGATCCTAACACAAAAACAATAATAATTTAACCATATATAATAATAACCAACTTAGTTGTAGATTCGTGTTGTGGAACACAACCAGCAAAAGGTCAAATTCAGTATTCGTTTACTTTTTTGTATGACAAATGTACTCATTGTTGTTTTTTATCATATCGATTATTTTTTTCTACTTTGCAAACAAAGCAATCATTTTAAAGAAATTGGGCATAACATGTTGGCAAAATGTTACACTTGTTCATAAGGGTGAACACAAATTCATAAATAGGTTAACACAAAAAATATGTAAATTGCTTAATGGCACTAAAATATTTCGTAATTTGCCTAAGGTATTTCAACTTTTTCTAGTTTGCCAAAGGCACTACAACTTTTTGTGAATAGTACAAAATGTTTAACAATAAAATGTTTTTAAAAGTGAATACAAAATACATGAGCGACGAAACAAGTGCACACAAAATTTTGAGAATTGACTTTCCATTCAATCAAGTGTACATTGAATATTGCAAGTTAAAGGGAACAGAAAAGATTATGCATAAATCATTTTTGATTCGTTTTTTACGACTTTGTGATGCATTATGGATAAAATTACTAATATAAATGTTATAATTGTTTTTTTACAGATTGTCATTTTGATGTAAAACAGCAGAGATGGAACACACGTGTAAAACATGTGGCATGAAATTTCCAAAGAAGAGTTTACTGCTCAATCACTTACGGAATTTGGGACATACAGAGCAATATCACTGTAGAATATGTCAGAAAACATTTGGACAAAGGATAATTTAGATCGTCACATGTTAAGGCACCGTGATGGATTATTATTCCAATGCAATGATTGTGGTGTACTGTTTTCGAGAGAAGATAATTTACATTGTCATAGTGAACAAAAGCACACAAAGATTGGACGTGGATTGAAACGACAAACTGCTAAGTATGATCAGCATGTTCCTAAAAGAAAATTGACCAGAGAAGACGATCCAGAACAATTCTATGACTTACGTGTACTATCCACCCAACGCATGTCAAAATTCAACACACAGACGACACGTTACAAGGTGTCCTTTAAGGAAATAGAAGTGGAAGATCTGCCAAAAATACTGAGCACATTGCGACTACTATTAGAATCTTTTATCAGTAATATTACTGAATTCATGCAATCATCAGATCTAGTACGATTGTCAGTTCAATGTCCTGAGTTGGATTTTCCGATCACCATACCTTTCATGAAGGTCTCTCAATTAACAGTTGACACATTATTGCACGAAATAGAGAGAGTTTTACAATCATACGAACAGTTTGTACTTGATGACTCTCTTGAAATCGAAATGACTCACGTTGAGCTTCCGACTGGTGGTATGAAGAATAAATATGTCGCTTTAGAACGGCTTTTAAAAAACAAAAAATGCATTATTCGCATACAAAATAAGGACAGTATATGTTGTGCAAGGGCATTGGTGACTGCAAGAGAAAAACTGGAAAAGCCCGATGAATGGAACAGCATTCGACGTGGTTATAAAATACAAGAGAAGTTAGCAGTGGAATTGCACAGATTTGCAAATGTACCCATGGAGAAATGTGGAATTGAGGAAATCAAACAATTTCAATCAGTAATGACAGATTACCAAATACACGTCGTTTCGAAAGAACATTTCAACGGTATAATATAATATACCAAGGACCTGAAGCTGCGAAAAAAATATACCTGTACTATCACGATAGTCACTATGATGTCATTAACAGTATGCCGGCTTTCATGAGTCGCAATTATTTTTGTCATACATGTCAAAAAGGATATCAGAATAAAGAGGAACACAGTTGTAGCAACGTGTGTGCATCATGTCATAAAATACACGAGACAGACGAAGAAGAAAATTGGATTTACAGTAATGAATGTAACCGCTATTTCAATGGGAAACAATGTTATGACCTCCATGGAAAGACCACACAAAGTGGACGTTCTAAGTGTAATTCATACTACAGATGTAAACAGTGTAGTCAGACTATCAACAGAAAAATGCACAAGAAAGAGCATAAATGCGGTGAAACGTATTGTAAAACTTGTAAGGATTATTTGAGGATGGGCATCTCTGTTTTATGTTACCTGTAGTAGAAGAAAATCGCAAGATCTTCAAATCTTCACAAATCTTGTTTGAAGAAAACACGAATACGCAAATTAATGTAGAAGAGAAAGACACCTCACATCAACTTTATATTTTCTTTGATTTTGAATG
>MJUU01009373.1:16773-41301 GCA_002080025.1 Modiolus philippinarum
ATTTATGAAGAGAGTAACTTGTGATTCTATTCGTGGTTTTCAAAAAAAAACTTGATAAATGGGGGTTATTTTGCTGAATATTTTCTTACTAGTTTTTTGAATTGATTACTTAATTATTAAAACCCCCATTCTACTCTCAATATTTGATTATCATATTTTGTGATAAATATAAATTACTAAAGTCTACCTTATTTTCAAGTAACCTTTTTTTTCAAGTACTAACTTAATTTATGATAAGTTTTTGATTACCTGATTCCTCGATACCTCCATGAGGAGCCTCACAAGTGTTCATCTTTGTAAAATTTCCTGCTTGTATTTATGTTTTTGTTTATATCTAAATTTGTATACCTTTTGCATGTATTATGGGAGAGGGCTTGTATAGGCTTTGCCGGTTGCCCAATCCTTTTCTTTAATGAATAAAATAAGTTTAAAATCGTAAATAGCTCTGGGTAATGGTTGTCTGCTCCAGGTGATTTCTCTATCTCCAGTGCGTAAATTGCAGATTGGACTTCATCTGTTGATATTTCATAATCCAGTTTGTGACTGATGTTCCTTTTCTTTTTATTCGCTTCTACTGAACAGATGTTGTAATATTCTTCTATTGTCGTATCATAGAATGATTTATCAAATTCTTCTGTTTTTAGATGTTTGCCTTCAAAAATGTTTTTCTAAGGATGTCACATTTCTCATTGTCACTAAATGCTGGATTTTCCCCATCTTCGATTAGTGGTAATATTTTATTACACTCAGTTCTTCTTGTCATCTTTTTGTATGTTGTCCAGATGTCTTTTGAGCTTTTACAGTTGTTTAGTTTCTCTATCAGTCCTTCATTCCAATCGTCCATCGCAGATTCTTTAGCTTTTTCAAATTCATCCTCTGCTTTTTCAAGTTCTTTTTTTATTGTGAATAGTATTCCTTTTCCTGTATTGTCTTTGTTTATGATTAAGATCTTTTTTTGCTAACGCGACTTGCTGGTTCCACCATGGAGGTTTTGTGCTTTTCTTTTGTTTTACTTCTCTTTGCTTTAGTACCTCTATCATAGTCTCATCAATAGCTTCCTTAAGGGATTGGGTATACTAAGTCCACATCATCTTGAGTTGGAATGTTTTCTAGCCATTTTGACATATTCTTTTCTGATTGGTCTCTCCACTCGTTCCAATTAGCCTGTCTTATTTGCCATATCTTTCTTGATGTTTTTGTTGATGGTTGTGATTTGCACAAATCGATTTCTGTCAATATGCATATATGGTCTGATCTGATATCTTCATGTGTCGTGCATTCTTTTACTTTAGTTTTAATTTCTGGTGTGGTCAAAACTAAATCAATAACACTTGTCGAGTTACGCCTAGTTGGTTGACAGTCATTAATGCATATGAAATTGGATTTTGAGGTGAAGTCTTCAAGTATGTCTCCTGCTCTATTCTGTTTATCGTTGTTCCATTCTTGACTCTTTGCATTCAGATCTCCCATTATTATCATTCTCTCTTTGTTTTTATCTAATTTCTGTAGTATGTTGTATGTAAATTGTTCCAGTTGCTCTGTCTCTTCAGGTGGGATATACGATGTCAATAATATAAAACTATTGTTTAGGTCTGTTTTTATTTCAACGGCCAGAGATTCATATTTACAATCATCCAGATCTGTGTATTTTGTTGCAGTAAAATTTGTTTTATGACTATTTACAAATATTGCCACGCCTCCACCTTTTTCTTCCATTTCTTGGTTTGTCATATACCTGCCAGTCTAGGAAGGTTAGTTTTTTCTCTTCGCTTTGGTGAGTTTCATTTATACATACTATATCTACATCATATTTATTTACAATATTTACAAGTAGATTGTAGGCAGTACTAATTGCCTGTGCATTTAGTAGGAGGAGCTTCATTGTCCTGTTGCAGTAGGTGGTATAGTCTCCTCTTATTCACAAGATCTCTGTATGTCTTACACTTTGTTGATGTTGAAGGGTGTATTTGTCCACAGTTTACACAACAGGGACTGTCTTTACAAGTTGGTATTTTACAGCTAGCTTTTCCACAGTTTGAGCAGATTGTTTTATTCATGCACCTCTTACCGATGTGACCAAACCTGTTACAATTATAGCACCTCACTATTTTGACCTGTCTCTCTGGTTGGAATGTTGAAATGGTATTTGTGCCTGGGTGACAAAATCCTTGTGAAGTGAATGCTTTATTTGCCTCTTAGTTGTTTTTGAAGACCACTTTGACTAGCTACTGGCATAGGCTTTCCTGTGTCCCGATACCTTTTTCGCTTAACTTCCTGTACTTTGTATAGATGTGACAGCTCTTTTGTTATGCTTTCTTCTTTTTCTTCTGGACAGGTACGTTGTGCAGGTATCCTATATTTGTACTCCCCTTTTCTGAACGTGGAGTGTGCGCAATAGCTTTTTCTCCGAAAGATGTTGCTCTGTCGTTCAGATTTTTTATGATCTTTCCTCTTGTGTTAGGGTCTTTAAGGTCTTTAAGGTGTATTGCTATCCCTCCTATATGCCTCTTCTATTTGTCCTTCCAATTACTTTTCTTTTGCTAATTCTTTCCTGCTGTCTCTGAATGATTCTGGATGTTGAATGTTGTCAACTATTATGATATTATCAGTTGGTATAGTTTCTGTAATTTTTTGTTTGTTTACTTTAGTAACGGGTTGGTTCTTGTTTTCTTCTATATATCTATGTCCGAGCGTCTTTGTGATTTCTAGAAATTCATCTATTTTTTTATCTGTCTTTGTCTTTTGCTGTTGATGAGTTCCTTGATCTGTGCTTTTTATATGTGGTTGATTAAATATACATACAGCACATGGAAATTTAATATTTTGATTTCTTATTTTTTCTGTTTCCTCGTTTGAGTATCCAGCACAAATACTGTGCCACCACTTGTCACAGATATCACAGGCTAACCAGTCCACTGTACTGTTTTTGGCTAAAGCTTTTGGTGGATCTTCAAGTCCACAGCCTATGCATACATCTTTCCCCTTTTTTCTGTTCTTGGTGTATTCTCTTTTTTCTTATAACAACTGGCTTACTGTCAGTAGTAGGACAGCTTTCTGTTTTGCTATTCAGCCTGCTACTTCTCCTGGTTTGCGGCATGGGTGCTTTTCTTGGTACAGAGGGTATAATTGTATTATAATATGCTGTTTTAACTAAAATAAAGACTGGTGGGATAACACTCACCTACACTCTTTGTTCAGTTATGCTATGTACCGTATTTTTCAGGATTTTTCTGACGAAAGTTCTTATTTAGACCCTTTCTATGAGGTGCAGCAGCACTGTATGTTGTCTATTTTCTAAATCTTAATTAATTTATGTAAACTTAATATATACCTACTTGGAGACTGTGCTGTTCAAGTAGCTTGAGGGCAGCCTATGCACCAACTGGCCTTGAGTTTTGGGCCACTGCAGAGTTTTCTGTAAGTAAAGTTAGAGCTTATATATTTAATTATATGATGTATCTCGTCTTTTTGTATCTTGCACTAAGACAAAGACTGATGAGATTACACTCACCTACACCCTTTGCTCAGTGTGTCGTTCGTTTGCTGTTTGGTAACTAACAGAGACTGATGAGATAACACTCACCTACACACTCTGACAGTTTGTTGCTCTTGTCATATGATGTACTCCAGTATATATATCTACACTTGTGCTGGTGGGTATTCAATTGTGTTAGATTAAGTTTCTTAGCTCTTCTTCTTCCACGTGGAGATTTATAATCTCAGAGTGTTGTCTTGAGTAGTAACATTCTGTGTTTGTGTCTAATAACAGATGTTTTGTAATGACTAAACTCAGCAGTCGGCCTGTATGGACTCCGTCTTTGCTATTGATGGATATTTTAACCGACGTTCTGTATAACGATTTCCTTTTTTTTTTGTATTTTCTTTTCCTAAAGAAGAATTCGCTTACTCTAATTGTATTTTTTCCAATTGAGTTATTAATTTCAACTATCTTTTTGTTGAGTAGCTTGATTTGTCTCGTGACTTTAAAGTCGTCAATCTTGACCTTTGCTGGATTTCTGTGGTTTTTGTATTTATTCCAGCTTGCGATGGACAGTATGGGACAGTCTATAAATTTAACTTCTGCACCTTTGTGTTTGTCAACAATTTGTATGGCCCTTTTGTACTGTTTAATGATTTCATTTACTGATTTGTAACTTTGATGTCGTAATCCTATATATTTATCTTTTTACTTGGTGATATCACACGTACCTGCCCATAAGTATAGAATTATGTTGCCATATCTCTTAAGTGCCTTTTCAATTCTCTGCTCGATGAGGTCTACAAGGTCTTTCGTTCTAGCACCAGAAATGCACCAGGATTCTAGCGGAAATTCAAGGTCTTTGCATGAATTCCTGAGCGTAAAACCTTTAGTATCTGACACCAGTATAGGGGTTTTATGTCTGAATCCTGTAGGTTCTTGTGGTTGTTTTGCAATATATCTTCTCAAATTGCTGGTCATTTGCTTGTTTACATCGTTTTCAGGAAACGGAAGTTACCTTCGGAGCTTAGTTGTTAATGTATACAAATGTGGGTCATCACATTTACCGCCAATCTGTCAAAATATAAAACTGACCTAGGTAGCGGTTTTATTGCAATCTTTGTGTCTATTTTTGATAAATTTCACCTTTGGGTATCTTTAATGTTGTTTTGGGTATTTTATAAAGGATACAACTTGTATTTTCAGATATTTTCTTGAGCTGTCAAAAAAGCCGCTTCTCCATCTTGGACATGCGCAATTTTTGCGCGTGTCCCGAGTCAGGAATATGTTGGTCATTGGCTTGTCCTTGTCTTCTTATAAAATTTTAGTTTCTTGATATTTGGGTTATTGGATGTGGTTTGTTTCCATTGATTTATTCAATTTTTTATCTTTTGGGGGCCATTTAGGGCTTGCTATATGGCGTGAGGTTCCTCACTGTGTTGAAGACCGTACGGTGACCCCAAGAGGCTTTGTTTTGGGTCGTTTTAACCTGGATATGGGATGTTGTCTCCTTGACATTTACCCTATTTCCTTTCTTTTTCATATTGAAAGACTACCAACAAACAGGAACGTATACTCTTCAGACGAAACGAATTAAATATTACAAGAATGAAGACGATGTAACCTGTCTGTTCTGTGGTATCGGCCCGGAAACTGTGGAACATTTCTTGTTGAAGTGTATCAAATTAGAACATATATGAGGAAAACATTCTTCCAAGAATATATTTTTACTAGCATGACAGACTCGAACAAACAACAATTAATTCTAGATAACACTGAACTGTTTAAGTCCAACAGTCATTCAGAACTCAGTATCGCTAGTATGAAATCTATTTCAAGAAGATATCTTTTATTGCAGTGTGGAGTTGGTAAAACAATTCCCCGTGGTAGAGATGTATGCTCTTTATTTTTCTTAGATATGGTGTACTTGTACATGAGATAATAACTCATGTGTACACTTTGTTCAATTACTATTATCTAAATTTGTGTAAATTCTAAAACCTAAGGATTAACTCCCTCCATCGTAGTTTTGTCCTTAGCTATATTTGATATTACTGATTATTCGGATTTCTTTTGGTTTTATGCATTTCAAAGATTTTTGAAATTATGGATTTCCTTTGTTTGGGTTCTAGTGCTGCTGATGAGGAATGAATTTCCGAAATGGCCATACAGCTCATTAAAATTATTGCAATTGGGGTTAACATATGTGTTATGGTCTCATGTTTATTTACCCCATATCCTTTCGTGAAATATCTATATAGAATACATGTAGAGAGATTTAAAATAATGAATGAAGCTTATAAACATTGGTCTTCCAAACGTTTAGATTTTATCTGCACTGATGAGACATAAGTTGTCGAAATGCGCATATGCAGAAAGTAAATTCACAATGACTTCGGTATTTAGTTATTTGGTATATGGAAAGGTGGGGGAGGGGGATTCAGCTGCCTAAGAAAGATAGTATTTATGCTTGGTCAAGAACTGACACAACAAGTGCTGTCTAAAGTGTACAAAGACATAACTTCAGCAGACGATTACAGAACTCTGCAAAATGACATGAAATAACTAGAAACAAGGTCGGACAAGTGGCTATTAAGATTCCACCCTGACAAGTGCAAAGTGCTATCAGCAGGGAGAAGGAAAAACCCATCCAACAGTTATACACTATGCAACACAGAATTACAACCAACAAATAAGGAAAAGGACATCGGTGTGATAATAGACAAGTTTTGAAGACCCTATGAATGACAAAATTAACAAAGCAAATAGTATAATGGGACTGATTCGTCGATCATTTTCATACCTTGATCAGCAAACATTCCTTCTACTATACAAAGCACTAGTTTGTACACATATTGAATATGCCAACTCTGTCTGGAACCCATATAAGAAAAAACATGTAACAGCACTAGAAAATGTACAACGAAGAGCAATAAAGGTAATACCAGGGTTCAAGGACTTGAGCTATGAAGTTCGACTGCCAAAGTTAAAAATACCAACACTAGCGTATCGCAGAAAACGAGATGATATGATTGAAACCTTTAAATTAGTATCAGGAGTATATATTACCAGCTTACCTCCTTTACTAAAACCGGTGTACGAAATTTCAACTAGAGGCAACAGTTAAAAAACTTTACCAACATAGATCAAACAAAAACATCAAGAAAAACTTCTTCACTAATCGAATAGTGCAAATTTGGAACAATCTTCCAGAAAATGTGGTAAATGCTAAGAATACTAAGTCATTTGAAAGTAGACTAGATAAACATTGGATGAACAAGGATCTGCTATACCAATACGAATCCAACCTCACAAGCGGATTAACATTAGAAGATGATGATGAAGATCTGAGCATAGAGACGTAAGTCTGCGCTCAGTACAGACCTGTAAGTACCTGAAAGTCATCCATAAGATAAGTCAAATAGTGAATTGGGCACTTTATCTTTTAATCATAAGCTTACTTAATGCTTGCATTAGTCTACTACTCAAGTACATATGATATATTAACAGTGCCAAAGCATTTTTCAATAGGTCCTAGGAAACTTAATATAATATTTACCCAGTTGCGATGTAAAGCGTCTTTTTTAAATGGAGATCTCCATAAAGTAAATATTATACGAAATCCCTCATGTCGATGTGGCCATGCATATGAGTCGGCATATCATTATTTCCTGGAATGTCCTCTGTATCATGATGCAAGGGAGGTATTAAGAAATGATCTAAATTGGGTACAGGATTATTGTAGCATGGATTTGGATCTTCTCCTCGGCTTAAGTGACGCTCTTACTTTTGAGCAATATGAAATTGTATTGAATATATTAAGAAAACGAAACGTTTCCTCATTGTTTAAACATTAAACTATCCACACACACATCACACACATTACCTTTCTTTTGTTTTAAATGTGTTTACTTTACTCTATAAACTTGAATATTATATTGTAATAATAATTTAATTAGCATGTCATAATATTGTAAATAATTGTAAACCGGAGAAGTCTTCATAAGTATGTCTTACTTGTGTCTAATCCAATTTGTTATATTTACAAATAAACTAAGTTTAAACTAAAACTCAAGAACTATAAATTTCACTAACTTTTTAGTGCTGATCTTAATAAGTGGAGCATATGGTGATTTTAGATTTTAAACGAGTGGAATATACAGTGCTTTAAGAGGCTAGTGGAGTATATAGCTCCTTAGAGATTTTAACCAATAGTGCTATCACGCCGGGTATTCCGATACACATAACCGGTGCGGGCACAAAAAACACGGAGCTCATTTTTGTTTACATGCAGTAGTGTGGGTACAGATTTTTATAAATAAGTCAATAAAGCATCTGAAATTGGTGTAAATAAATACAGATTAATACATGGGCATTTCCATATTGGCCTGGTTATCATCACGAGACACCCATATTGGCCCGAGACGAAGTCGAGGGACAATGTGTGTCGAGGAATGATAATCAGGTCAATATGGAAATGCACATGTATTAAACTTTTTATTACATACTTCCGACGTTTAGAAATGCCAGGCCGACATGGACCGGAAGTCGCTTATTTGCCCAGGCCAATATGGACCGGAAGTCGTTTAATTTGTCTTAGATGCACGAGGAGCATAAAATAACCTATTATTTTCCCGGGGTGTGAAAATATGGACAGTTAACTTCCGGTAATATTGATCATACATAAACGCTTTTATTTCTACTAAGTATGTAATAAATTGTTATATTGATTTTACATATAATAAGTTATTCACAGATAAAATTTCATTTCCAAAGATCCTTTAATAAACTGTGGGGAATGATATATATATATATTATACAAAAGGAAAAATGAAAGGATATGGAGTGAATGTACATGTGACAAAAACGCACACGATACATAGAAAAATCCAGTTTATCAAGGACGGGGCTTTTATTCCTGTCTACATCTTAATGTCGCCTGAAGGTCTTCAACTAGAGGTGAACAATATTCACCCCCTCAAGCAAGATCAAGAAGGCCCCTAGCGTGCACTTAAGCGGTATTCTTGACAAAAAATATATCAAGGTCACTTGCTCCCCACCCGCCATGGAGTGCCAACTTGGGCGATGCTCAGGGTTATCCAGCTGAAAGCACCAGGGTTACAAGAAATTTGCTATTTTTCATGGCGATGTGTCCAAAAAAGTGATGGGACAAATAATCTTTCCGCTTTTGAAAACATCCATACTCTACGAAATCCAACTTAAAATTTAACGAATTTGCAGTTATTGTTGACATACTGCATTCTCTAAGCCCAAAGTAACGAAAGGTAATTATTCTAACACCTTCACAAAACAATGAACCTAAATAACACATTTTTTCATTATCCATTAGCTTTCGTAGACTTGAATTGGATTCCGTAATGATTTGTCACAACAAATACTGTTCCGTTTTCACATTCAATGTATTAAATCCATTTTATATCAGTACATTACAACAACTGTTTGCTTTTCGTCAAATAAAGTTAGTAGTATATCGGGGCACTTGGGATCCATAGACCCTATGTTAAAGGTCTGCGATTTTTCCCTTGAAATTCCGGGCCCGGAGATCGTTTCCGTTCCGGAACCCAGAAGTGTCTGCCATATTTAGTATGTCGCTGACCTTTGGTTTCTCAACACCTATGTCTTGCCTTAAGCTTTGGTCTCACATGTCTATTGCTATTGGTCATACCCTGTCATTGGCAAATATTGGTCTCGCCCTAACTCAATTCAAGGTTCTTTTATTAGTCTCGCCCTACCTCAATTCAAGGTTCTTTTACTAGTCTCGCCCTACCTCATTTCAAGGTTGTTTTATTGGTCTTATCTTTGATCTCATGGTAACCCTAACCCTAACCTTATACTTATCCTTGCACTAACCCTATCTTTTTTTTTGTTATGTAATGTTGTATATGTTCAGATATACCATTATTTACCCTAACCCCCTAACCAACCTAAACTTAACCATAATGTATATAACGCTAACCCTAGTCATTTTGTGTTTGTATGCATTATGTTGTGTTCCTTGTTTCCTTTCCTGATTTTTTTGTTGTCTTTTGTTCGTGACTTACTCTAACTATTTTTTCTTGCAATTTTTTCTGTACCTCTAATTATAGTTTCTTTTTTTTTTTTTGATAATTTTCTTATTTTCAGCTTATTATCTTTCTTTATCCTCTAATCCTAACCTAAGTTGCTATGACAACTTTATTTTTTTGTTGTTGCCTTCTGTTCGTGACTAACTCTAACTCTCCTTTTTGTTATTCTTTCTGTACCCCCTTTTTAATAGTTACTTGTGCTTTTATTCAATGCTATTCTTCCTTTATCCAACCTCTAACCCTAACCTAAGTTGCTATGACAACTTTTAATTTTTTATTTGTTTTTCTTTTGTTTGTTTGTTTTGTTTGGTTTTTTTTTCTGTTTTTGTTTTTGTTTTGTTTTTTGTTTTTTTTTTTGGTTTTGTTTATGTTTTTTTGTTTATTTGCATATTTATTTATTCATTAATATTTGTTTATTTTCATTTATTCATTTTTTTTATTTTGGTTTTTGTTGTTTTATTCTTTGTTAGATCTTCTAAACGTATTCTTCTTTTAGGCATTGAAATAAACAACAGAATATTAACATATATACACTTTATTATCTCCGTCATTAGATAGACACGGGTCGGAGTGCCACATGCTATCTTTACAGTGTTTAATATCCGTAAGGTAAAGCACAATAATCAGTCATGATGATTCTTTTGTCAAACACTAGTCGATAATCTTTACTTTGATGGATAGATAGTAGTCTCTTCTGGTCTCTTATACTTTTAAAATCATCGGTAACGGTCTTCACATCGTCTCTGTTATTAGTGACCATATGTTTTATCGTATCGAAGTTGATGGTCAGAGAGTTCATGCAGTTAAGGCTGATTCCTCGCACTTAAGATATGCTGGTATTCATGTTCTTATCGGGTCTGACTTACTTGTAAGCGTAGTTTTTGGGTCCTCCAGTCACAAACTCTGTAATTGTGTTATCTGGTACTTCATCCGTAAGATCTTCTAATTAGTCTCCTAATTCGGGTTTCCACTCTCCAGGCTGAGATGTATAAACAATAGAATCGGTATCGGCGTATAAGGCTCGCCTGTTCAACTTCTCCAAATAACTGTACAATTTTAAACGGGCTTGAGCGGTTGTATAAGCAGCAATGACGACATTAGTACGCCCGGAGTCTTCCACAAACTCTTCTTTATACTGGTATCTAAATTCCACCATCTCATCATTGACGGGATAAACACTCATGACGACAATTTGGTCACTGGTAAACATATCAAAATAGTCAACAGGTTCACATACATAATTGATTTGGGGTAAGTTGCTTCTTTGTCCGAGTTTTCCCGAAAAACTATTTAACATGAGTTTAGCTAATGATCTCAATCCAGGATTTTTCTCGATGTTGTTATAGTCTAAGAGTATACCCTCCTTTTCATGGTAGTTTCGAATATACTTCAACTTGTTATCTTCGGTGCCACACCACTCGGGCCAACCACTGGCTTCTTGTTTCATTTCAAGGAAAGTATTGATATATTCGGTAAAAAGACCACCGGTCTTTGAAATGGGGTCATATTGATCTGTCTCGAAGTGCCACACTTCATAGATCTGTCGAATTATATATCCTTTTTCCACAGCTTTTTTCACTTCGTCACCCACGTTCCAGTCAGTGCTCGTTGATCATCGGGATGTTCACACGGTGTTTGTTGATTCGATTCCGCACAGGTTTTACATAACATAAATAATAACTTGTTGTTGATCTTCGCTGGTAGTACTGATATGTAGAGTCCTCTGGGTGGGATCACTTGGCATTTGATCAATCCTTCGTAGTGTTGAATATCAGTAAAGTTTTCGGTGATGATGTGTGGATGTCCAATCGGGTTTTTACCGGTTTTATTAATGTAAGGATATAACGCCGTCACATCGTAATAATCAACGGATCCACCATTCGACGTATCTTTGTACAACGTAAAGGCTTCCCGTTCTTCCACCATAAAAAGCATCTCTGGGTTCCAAAGGAGTGATCATCTGAGATTGTTGAAGAAAGTGTCTTAATTCATCATTGTCTTGGACCTCTTTATCAAACTCGCATTCCCATTTACCTATGTAGATATAACCTTGATCTTCCAAATACCGTTTCTTGTCCATAGTACGTTGATGTAGGTCGCTCATGGTCATACCGTTGACGGGATTTACGGTGGTAGCACTATAACAGTGTAAACATCCATGCCAGAACTTTCCATTAAACTCTAACACATATTTTCCGTTTTCGTTCTCGTAGTTACCATCCACTTTGTAGGGTCCAGTTTGTTTCTCTCCACCATTTTCAGCGTGCTGTATACGAACTTCCTTTTCCGATAGGTATTTGATCCACTGCATGGCTTTCAATGAATGTTTCTCATAGGGGCGGTATCCGTGTGCAGGAATAATACCGATGGTATCGGGCTGTAGAAATTTCTGTCTAAACACCAAATTACAGGCGGACGCTATTGTGATACATTGTTGGAATGGATCGATTCCTCTCCGTCCGTTACTAGAAGACATCTCTAGAAACAATTCACGAAATTTCAGAAGGTAATTGGTAATTGGTAATTGGTCTCGTACCATTGGTAGAAGGTGTCTCTGTCTTTTGGTTTCATTCTATCGGGCTGATAAAATCCCACATCCGGTAGATGATTCCGTATGGTGGTTTGATTGGTCTTCGTGTTGAATAAGTGTGGGAAATATCCTTTCTTCAGTTCCGTCAATCCAAACATCTTGGGCAGTTCGGCTAAAGCCACGGGTAAGAAGTTGATAGAATCTATCATTCGAATACGACATATACGGGTATTTCAATGAACATGTTCTTGGTTCCATTGGCTATGATCGTTAGTTTGCTGATACAAATATCCTACAATAGGTAACGAATCATACCCTTTAAAGTTATGTGCAATAACAGTAGCTCCACTATTGACACCGGAAAACAACCATTTACAAAAGTCTTCAGTTGTGTTGGGTCCGGCGAATATTAATTCGTTTTTTCCACACATTTGACACATACTATTTTTATCCACGTTTTCATCCATGCACCTTGAACATACTTTATGTACTACACATAAATTAGGTTTGTGTTCTAACGCTCCACACATTGATGTTTTACATGAGTGCACCTACCGTTGTCGTCGGGTGAATATCCTTCAACACACCAGATTTTATCATCTTGAGTGCATTTAAAATCAAAGAAAATGAAAGTCTGTTTCTTTTGTTCATTGTTGTTATTCACGGGTAACATATAACACTGATGTCCCGGTGGATAGTAATCTTTACATATGTTACAGTAGACATTTCCACAAGTATGATGTTTATTCAACTGTTTATTCACGGTTTGTCCACAGCTCTGGCATTTATAACACGTAGTACACGTCGAGTTTCCCGCTGACGTCATCTGTTGGTGAAGATCAAACATGTTGATCCTTTAAAATACCGTCCACAATCGGTACAAAGTATCCACTCGACATCTTCGGTTTGGTCATGAATTTTATGACAGCAATTACATACATTGTTACACACGTGTTCTTCTTTGGTGTTATATCCTTTGTGACAATCAGTACAATAGTAACTACAACTCAAAAAAGCAGTCATA
The DNA here is from genome assembly GCA_002080025.1 of Modiolus philippinarum. Classification (NCBI taxonomy): domain Eukaryota; kingdom Metazoa; phylum Mollusca; class Bivalvia; order Mytilida; family Modiolidae; genus Modiolus; species Modiolus philippinarum. The sequence goes on from MJUU01009373.1 coordinate 29,892, forward strand.
CTGGTTATAACGTCATAATGGTTTTCATGATAATACAAAAATATTTTCTCAGCTGGGGGTCCATGGTAAATAATACCATTAAAATGTTCCTTGGCAACCACATGTATTTGGTAGTCAGTTAGAAAATTCTGGAACTGTTTGACTTGGTCCATTCCGCATTTAGTTAACGATACTCCTGCTGATTCATGTAGCTGTATTGCCAACTCCTTTTGAATATATTTACCCAAACGAATACTGTTCCACTGGAAATGTCCATCAATGTTGGCTATGGCTGTAACAATAGCTCATTAAAGGCAAAGATCATCATCGTTTCTTATCTGAATATTACAACGTTTATCGTTCAAAAACCTATCGGTGTCCAAGTAATCACACTGTTTTCTGACTCCACCATTTGGTAAATTCACATGGGTTATATTAAGTTTAACGCCCTGGTCCAAAGTAAATTATTCGTTTGATTGAAGGACCTCCTCCATTTCTACAAGCAGGGGCTCTCCTGAAATTTGTCCAACTTTCATTAAAGGTCATCTGACAGGGAAATCCAAATCCTTACATTCAAGGGTCACTTGAACTAAATCTTCTTCCTTCATCTCACTAGTTAATTCTGATACAATGGAGTCGAACAATATCTGTAGTGTTTAAAATTTCTGGAATACTGTTGACATGTAAATCCTTGAACGTGACATGGTATTCATTGGATTCTGTATCAAAACGAGGCATTCTGGTACCTTTACCTTTTTCAATGATGTAATATTGATTGGGTTTGTTAGATCAACAGGTTGTCGAGGTAATCCAGCTCCTGTCTGGTGTTTTTCATTTTGGTGTTCATACAGACTATTTTGGTTCCTATATAATAACCCACACTCGTTGCAGAGGAAGTAACTATCATCAGTATGTTTCTTTTCATGGCGGTCTCGTTTGTCTTTTCTGATAAAATGCGTCAGGCATACACCACATGTAAACATAATATGTTGCTTGAATTGTCTGTTATGTTGTAGCAACTGACTCTTCTTTACAAACGATTGTTGACAATAGTATATTGTATACATCTGTAAAAATAAAAAGTACATGATTTAGTTATGATATTTTAGTTATAATAATCAGTTATGAATATTGTAATTACTTAAGGACTTAACTAGTGATGGGTAATTAAATTACTTATCATTTATTTGAGGTTTCTTTCGAATTACGCTTCTAATCACACTTGAGTTCTATATTTACAGGTATATATCTGTAAAGACAAAAGGACATCATTAAGTTATGATATTTAGTTATGAATATCAATTAGTTATGAATATGAATTAGTGATGGGTAATTACTTACTATTTATTTGGGGTATCTTTACCACTAACACCGCCGCCGCCGCTAAACTATCACAATCACAGAAACCTTAAAATCACCATTTGTACCATAACAGTACTATGACATCTTCCTGTTTTACTAATACAATACCATGACATCACCATGGTTACTAAGTAAATACTTTAAACTAATGTATCGCTTAATGCTGATCTTAAGTATTTTTGTAACAATCTTGAAACAAAAAGTGGTTTGAAGCTGTACATGATTTTTGCCTTTCACGAGCTATTGTTGCAGCCATAGCCAACATTGATGGACATTCCCAATGGAACAGTATTCGTTTGGGTAAATATATTCAAAAGGAGTTGGCAATACAGCTACATGAATCAGCAGGAGTACCGTTAACTAAATGCGGAATGGACCAAGTCAAACAGTTCCAGAATTTTCTAACTGACTACCAAATACATGTGGTTGCCAAATAACATTTTAATGGTATTATTTACCATAGACCCCCAGCTGAGAAGAAAATATTTTTGTATTATCATGATAACCATTATGACGTTATAACCAGTATGACTGCTTTTTTGAGTCGTAGTTACTACTGTACTGATTGTCACAAAGGATATAAAACCAAAGAAGAACACGTGTGTAACAATGTATGTTATTGCTTTCATAAAATTCATAACCAAACCGAAGATGTCGAGTGGATACTTTGTACCGATTGTGGACGGTATTTGAAAGGATCAACATGTTTTGATCTTCACCAACAGATGACGTCAGCGGGAAACTCGACGTGTACTACGTATTATAAATGCCAGAGCTGTGGACAAACCGTGAATAAACATTTGAATAAACATTTGAATAAACATCATACTTGTGGAAATGTCTACTGTAACATATGTAAAGATTACTATCCACCGGGACATCAGTGTTATATGTTACCCGTGAATAACAACAATGAACAAAAGAAACAGACTTTCATTTTCTTTGATTTTGAATGCACTCAAGATGATAAAATTCGGTGTGTTTAAGGATATTCACCCTACGACAACGGTAGGTGCACTCATTGTAAAACATCAATGTGTGGAGCGTTAGAACACAAACCTAATTTATGTGTAGTACATAAAGTATGTTCACGATGCATGCATATGGATGAAAACGTGGATAAAAATAGTATGTGTCAAATGTGTGGAAAAAACGAATTAATATTCGCCGGACCCAACACAATTAAAGACTTTTGTAAATGGTTGTTTTCCGGTGTCAATAGTGGAGCTACTGTTATTGCACATAACTTTAAAGGGTATGATTCGTTACCATTTCTAGGATATTTGTATCAGCACGGAGTCAAACTAACGATCATAGCCAATGGAACCAAGAACAAGTTCATTGAAATACCCGGATGTCGTATTCGAATGATAGATTCTATCAACTTCTTACCCGTGGCTTTAACCGAACTGCCCAAGATGTTTGGATTGACGGAACTGAAGAAAGGATATGTCCCACACTTATTCAACACGAAGACCAATCAAACTACCATACTGAATCATCTACCGGATGTGGGATTTTATCAGCCCGATAGAATGAAACTTAAAGACAGAGACACCTACTACCAATGGTACGAGACCAATTACCAACAACCATTCCATTTTCAAAACGAATTATTGAGTTACTGTAGATCTGATGTGGATATTTTGAGAAGAGCTTGTCTGAAATTTCGTGAATTGTTTCTAGAGATGTCTTCTATTAACGGACAGAGAGGAATCGATCCATTCCAACAATGTATCACAATAGCGTCTGCCTGTAATTTGGTGTTTAGACAGAAATTTCTACAGCCCGATACCATCGGTATTATTCCTGCGCACGGATACCGCAATGCAGTGGATCAAATACCTATCGGAAAAGGAAGTTCGTATACAGCACGCTGAAAACGGTGGAGAGAAACAAACTGGACCCTACAAAGTGGATGGTTACTACGAGAACGAAAACGGAAAATATGTGTTAGAGTTTAATGGAAAGTTCTGGCATGGATGTTTACACTGTTATAGTGCTACCACCGTAAATCCCGTCAACGGTATGACAATGAGCGACCTACATCAACGCACTATGGACAAGAAACGGTATTTGGAAGATCAAGGTTATATCTACATAGGTAAATGGGAATGCGAGTTTGATAAAGAGGTCCAAGACAATGATGAATTAAGACACTTTCTTCAACAATCCTAGATGATCACTCCTTTCGAACCCAGAGATGTTTTTATGGTGGAAGAATGGGAGCCTTTACGTTGTACAAAGATACGTCGAATGGTGGATCCATTGATTATTACGATTTGACGTCGTTATATCCTTATATTAATAAAAAAAAATTAAAGTTGTCATAGCAACTTAGATTAGGATTAGAGGCTGGATAAAGAAAGATAATAAGCTGAAAATAAGAAAATCATCAAAGAAAAAGAAAAAGAAAATATAGATAGAGCTACAGAAATTTGCAAGAAAAAATGGTTATAATTAGTCACAAAACGAAAAAAAAACAGGAAACAAGGAACACAACATTATGCATACAAACACCAAATGACTAGGGTTAGGGTTATATACATTATGGTTAAGTTTAGGTTGGTTAGGGGGTTAGGGTAAATCATGGTATATCTGAACATATACAACATTACATAACAAAAAAAGATTGGGTTAGTGCAAGGATAAGTGTAAGGTTAGGGTTAGGATTAGCATGAGATCAAAGATAAGACCAATAAGACAACCTTGAATTGAGGTAGGGCGAGACTCATAAAAGAACCTTGAATGGAGGTAGGGCAAAACTAATAAAAGAACCTTGAATGGAGATAGGGCGAGACTAATAAAAGAACCTTGAATTGAGGTGGGCGAGACTAATAAAAGAACCTTGAATTGAGGTAGGGCGAGACCAATATTTGCCAATGACAAGGGCATGACCAATGGCAATAGACAAGACAGTGAGACCAAAGCTTAAGGCAAGACATAGTGTTGAGAAACCAAAGATCAGCGACATACTAAATCTGGCAGACACTTCTCGGTTTCGGAACGGAAACGATCTACGGTGAATAAAAGGATATGGAGTAAATGCACATGAGACAAAGTCTCTACAAATACACGGTAAAAAACAAGCAAAGGAACAACGCTTTTATTGTTGTTCTTCTTCTACGGACCCGGATTTTGAAGGGAAAAATCACAGACCTTTAACATAGGGCCTATGGATCCCAAGTGCCCCGATATACTACTTAAGTTTCTTCAAAAACTGAAATCCTAGATAATAATACCGTGACTTAGGCTTTCCCTGCAGATGTGCTCATGTCTTTCCATAGTTTTTGGGTACAATCGTAGGTTTTAGAAACTTGCATAATCATCTTCATAATAAACAACTTGCACTGTGTTTTTCAATGAATAATCTGAACTTAAATCGTATAGTTCATTATCATTTAGGGACTGTGCAATATTTACCTGGAGGCGGGACCGGTAAATAGTTTTAAATTATTTTAAAAAAAGTTTTTGCCTCGCCAAAATTTTTTATAAAAAAAAATACTCGCCCCGCTTCACCTTATTTCAAAAAAAGTTGTTATCCCGCCATAATAAATGTAATTAGAAATAAAATTATTTGGCAAGCAAAGATAAAGATTATTTATAATATCTATATTATAACAAACAGAATCACTAGTTTTTAATATGATGTCCAATAATTATGTTATGGTAAGACATACATGTTAAGTGCCCAGATTTGGAATAATTTTCCTTAAAATTAACTGAAACTTGGTGTGAAGTAAGACAAATGTGGGCTATGAAAAGATACAAATAATTATTTATAACTTCAAAATCACAAAAGAATTATTTCATTTTGCAAAGTTGCTCCTGTGTATCCATTTTGTTGCCATATTTACTAATATGAAGACATAATTTTTATCTACAAAGTTCGTGATAGGAAAATAAACGACGAGGCATAAAACAAGATTAACAATAAGAAGCTTGGGTTAGAATAGTGAACCTTGGTTGCCCCACGCCAAGCGTCCCATCACTTTCACACCGCTTCACTACGTTTACGGTGTTCTACATTCGTGACGCTTGGAAGTAGGGTTCATAGATGACCATATAAGGAAAATGGGCGTGGCTAATAAGCTCATTTACATAATCGGGGATAATTTTGGGATTTTAACATTAGCTCTATGGAAGGAAAAGTGTCCTAGGGTGACACGTTTCACTACTAATGGAAAATACTCAGAAATGCCGGTATTTTGCCTAGCTTGATTTGCCTACAGATATTTTGTCTGACTGGTTGATATTAGAAAACAGATAATACATTTACTAGCAATAGTGTCTCCAATACACTAGAAAAACTGGAAAAAGGAAATTATAGACCTGTAAGCGTTCTCCCAGTAATTTCCAAAATTTTTGAAACCGCAATTGAATAAAAACAGTCGGACCACTTTGTAAAAATATTTAGCCCCTATTTGGCTGCTTTCAGATTTAGATAAGGCTGTCAGTCAACTTTACTCAGAATCCTAGAGGATTGGAGGAGAGATTTAGACAAAGACAGGTACTCATTCGCCATCTTAGTGGATCTAAGTAAGACAATCGACTGCCTACCACACAACCTCATCCTCCTCAAACTAAAAACATATGGACTAAATACCAATGCAGTTAACTTCCATAAAAGTTACCTATCAAATCGACAACAATGTGTAAAAATTGGACATGATACTAGTACAATGTTAAATATTTTTAAAGGCGTACCACAAGTACCACAAGGATCCATTTTTGGCCGATTCTTTTCAATGTTAAAAAACGGATAACAGGAAACACCTACAATGGCTGAAAATTATAATTACATGCAACAATTACATGCAACAATATCCGTTTAAACGACATATTTCTCTTTGTAAAAACTGTAATCTTTACAACTATGCAGACGACAACACACTTTCAAAAGCAGACACTTCACTCCCAACAGTAAACTGGCCGTAACAAAAACTCTTACACTTTTCTTTTCGAGCAGTCAAAACTTCTATCTTTAAAAATTCGCTGAATGAGAACTATTGCTTAAGAAACATATAAAATTATTAATAAAACCAGTCCAGAATTTTTGCACAATTTAGTAACTATTAAAGATAATAATTCTTATAATTTTAGGTATAAAAATACAGCGGCACTTATTCAACCAAGAACTGAAAGATATGTTAGGAGGAGTTTCAGCTTTGAGGCAGCAAGACTATGGAACTCATTACTAAAAATGAGGCTAGGGTGTTCATAAAGTTCTTTAAGCCTTGCTGTCCCGTTTGCTTTTACTTTTTAATTACTATGCAGTTTATTTCTAGCTTTTAATTTTTATGTTGCTTTTGCTATAAACCTATGCTTTTTATCAATAGTGCTTTATATATTTAGTGCTGCTTTGCTTTAGGTGTTTCTTAACATGTATGTGTTGTGTATGTTTGTAATATGTATATGCATGACTCATTGCTTTATTGTTGTTTGTTTTTTGAAATATCATGTCGGGTTAAGAGCCCTTAAGGGCTCATGTTTGTATGTTGTTTGTGTATATGATTCCGACTCTATTTGTCTATATGTTGTAATCGTCCACTAGCTTAAGACACTAGTGCTTTTGTCGAGCAAAGGGTGACAGTGATTGTAATAGCACTTTGCCAGTTTAATTAATGTTTGTTGACAATCCCGCACCCATGACCAATGAAGACTGCTCGACAATTAGCAAAGAATTCCGCTCAAACCGGTGCTAGGGGCCGTCTTGAACTTACTATGAGGTATGAGCAAAGTTCATTGTTGAAGGCCTCATGGTGACTTCAAGATGAAGAACAACAATAAAAGCGTTGTTCCTTTGCTTGTTTTTACCATGTATTTGTAGAGACTTTGTCTCATTTGCATCTACTCCATATCCTTTCATTCACCATTTACGACTGGAGTTTGTCTCTCTTGCAGTGTGGACTCCGTAAAATGATTCCCCGTGCGAGAGATGTATGCCCTCTATATATTTTAGTTATGGTGTACTTGTGCGTGAGAGAATTTCTCATATGGATATACTACACTTACTTTCAAATTTTTTGGCATTTATTTTTGTAATTTCGAAATGTAATCCTGTTAAAAGTGCCCACATCTCACTATTTTATGACGCCAAGTTTTCTTACATTCGATTTGATGAGTGCCCTGTGTTTGTCTATATGTTGTAATCGTCCACTAGCTTAAGACACTAGTACTTTTGTCGGGCAAAGGATGACAGTGATTGTAAGAGCACTTTGCCAGTTTAATTAATGTTTGTTGACAATCCCGCACCCATGACCAATGAAGACATTGATGTAGCTTTGCTCGACAATTAGCAAAGAATTCCGCTCAAACCGGTGCTAGGGGCCGTCTTGTACTTACTATGAGGTATGAGCAAAGCTCATTGTTGAAGGCCTCACGGTGACTTCAAGATGAAGAACAACAATAAAAGCGTTGTTCCTTTGCTTGTTTTTACCATGTATTTGTAGAGATTTTGTCTCATGTACATTTAATCCATATCCTTTCATTCACCATCTAGATAAGATTCACTTACTTACTTACTTACTTACTAGCACGCCAAAACCACAAGAATGCAGATAAAACTGTATTAAAAGGTAATGCTTTGTTATCTTCAGATGAAGCATCATTATCATATAATTTCATAGAGACCTATGTATAAAATATTTAAAAGTACTTATCAGGAGTTTATGAGGAAAACTGATAATATAGGGCTGATAATGTGCGGCAAAACCACGAAAATTCAGATAAAATAGCATTACCTGAGATAATGCTTTATTATCTTTGGCGTGCCATAAGAATAAGAATACGAATATTTTATTCCAATTGAAGGACCCTTAAATAGAATGAGTAGTGAATCGGGTCACCCTACACCACTTTTTTCTATAGGGTCAATGTTAAATTTTCATTAGCTTGTTGTGCAAACAACCGTGACTAATTAGCTTTCCATTTCCTTATGCTGTTGGTATCCCTTTTTCTTTGACATAACCATAACCCTACTTCAAAGCGTCACGAATGTAGAGCACCGTAAACACAGTGAAACGGTGTGAGAGTGGTGGGACGCTTGGAGTGGGGCAACCATGGCTCAGTATTCTAATCCAAGCCTCTTTTTGTTTAATAACTGTTCTATACCTCCTCTTGTGTTGTATTTCAATTCAGTAATTTTGATTTTTTTTTGTCCAGCACTTCAAACTTTCTATAATTATCTGTACTAATGGTTAATATAGAACCTTAAGCATTTGCGTTGGTATTTTTATCAATTTGTCTTCATTTCTGATACCCTTTAACTCTTTTGAAATCCCACCCGATCTCAGTTATCTCCCTTTGTTTTGTGTAATCTGAACTCCATGTTTTGTCTTGTCCTAGCGTTACCCAACTATTGTATTTTTTTATTGTTATCCGTTTTTATTGTTTTATCCAGTTCTGTATTATTATTGATTTTTGGTGCATTTCCAAATATATACAAATTTTATTTTCCCCTTCATGAAGCAAACATCGGTCGGAGAGCCATCCACATGATGCCTTTGCAATTTAAAATCAATAGGGTCGCGTACTGTAATTGTCCATGGCTACTCTTTTGTCATATATTAATTCTATAATCTCTCTCTTGATATACGGTAAAGAGTTTCATACTTTCTCATGTTATAGTATGATCCGGAAATTATCACTCACTGTCTCCACGTCGTTTCTGTTGTTTATCACCATGTCTTTAATCGTATTGAAGTTGATAATCAGGGCATTTTTGTAGTTCAGTGTTATTCCCTTCACTTTACATGCAGTTTCAGATCCATCATTGTCAGGTGTGGCAAATCTGTAGGCATAGTTCGGTCCACCGGTTACAAACTTCTTAATTCTATTCCCAGCTATCTCATCTGTCAGTTTCGCTAAGTAGTCTCCTAGTTCTGGTGTCCAATACCCGGGCTGCGAGGTGAACACGACTGAGCCTGTATCTGCGTATATGGCGCGGTTGTTCAAGTTCTCTTTGCTTTGCTTTGTGTTTTTGCATTAATTTTTGTAGTTGTAATGTTAATTTTTGTAACCATTTCCGTTTTAGTTCTGTTTTTGGTTTAATTTTGTGTGTTTTTCTGGGTAATTCCAGGTTTTTGCGGCGTTGAGACCTATTTTTGTTCTGTGCGGCGGTGAAATTGACGCTCTTCTGGAAATTTTCTTGCGGTGGATAAGCGACCTTTGCTGCTGCTGCTGCTGGGCGGTGTGACAATATTGCTAAATGCGGCTGTAGTTGCTGTTGCTGCTGCTGGGTTATGTGAGAATATTGTTGTTGCTGCTACTGCTGCTGCTGCTGCTGCTGCTGTGTGGTGTGAGAATATTGCTGCTGATGCTAGGCGGTTTGGGATAATGCTGCTGTTCTTGGGTTTTGGAATTGTTACTTTTCCTAAAGTAGTGGCTGGGAAGGGTTTAATCACACTTGTGATATGAATCAAGGGCAAATAACAATAACAAATCATAATCAATTTCATAGTTCATTTTCTCCGTCATGAGACAGGTACGGGTCGGATATCCACGTGCAGTTTTTACATTGTATTTTGAGTTGAAGTCCAATCAACTGGATATTGAAATCCTTTGCACCTTCATTGGTCGGGATTTTCACGGTCTCAAATGAGCTGTTCATTGGTTTGTTGGGTACAATCTTCAATGTGATGGTAAAACCATTCATGTTGTTAGGTTGGACTGGAGCTTCATCTCCGCTTTGATGTTTGGTATGTTGATGAAGTAGTCAATTATACTTTCTACTGAATATCTTTCCACGTTCTTCAAAAGGAAATGTGTGGGGCTTGAACCTATGTGTATTCGTGTGTCGTTGGAGGTTATCTCGTCGACTAAAGGTTTGGTGGCATATTCCACAATTTTGTCTCAGTGGTTGACTTCTTCTCTCAGTCTGACAATAAGGCACAGCTCTGGACATCTTATAGAGTCTTGCTGTTTTCATTCGTTTCAGTGGTTGACCTTTTCTCTCAGTCTGACAATAAGGAAAAGTTCTGGACATCTTACAGAGTCTTGTTGTTTTCATTGAGTTCCTCTGTTTAGTTCCTGGAACTTCGTTATGTATCACTGTATAGGTAAAGCCTCGCTTCTTTTACGTTTGTTCAGTTCGAATGTTAGAAGCGGAATGGGAACTTAAGTGGTTGTGGCTTGTTATATAGACGGTTTGGATTGATTGATTGTCCCCCTGTCAAAATGTGGGCCCTTTAACAACCATACCATAAGAGATAGGACTTTGTAAATGTGACCATTTGATTTAGAATGAAAAAGATACCAAGGAAACATATATCACACAACTATTTAAGTATATTTTGAAAAAAAAATCACCAAATGACCCCCTTGGCAAAATTTTTTACCCACTTGTTACACCACTGCTATTAGATATACGACCTCAAAAATGTAACCATTCGATTTAGAAGCATAAAGTTACCCCAAATACATATATAACATGTCTTAAGTACTTGACTTACGAAATATTGAAATTTGGGCCTTTCCCGAAATTGTGGACTCCACGTAGCACCCATACTTTTAGAGATATGACCTCACAAATATCACCAATCTATTTAGATGGTTAAAGTTACCCCGAAAACATATATAACACGTCTATATTACTGGACTTAGAAAAAATTGTATTACGGGCCATTCCAGAATTTTGGGGTACCCTATCTTCCAAACGGTAAGGGATAAAACTTTGAAACCTTCACCAATTGTTGCAGGAGCTCGATGCTACTCCAGATTGATATATACATTGTACGGGAAACGAACGATAACTCTGGAAATCGAGAAAAACACTGAAACAAAAAAATATACATTAAAACAATAAAATATATCCATGAAAAAACGAAAATTTAGAAAACAAATGTGATAAAAGTTAAACATAATGAAAATTGAATTAAAAAATACGTACAAAATGTTTAAAACATGTGAAATAAAACTCACAATAGTCATAAAAATATTCAAATTAACAAAACGCGTGTGTTAAATTTAAACAAAAATAAAAAAATCAAACAGAAACATTTGATAAAATGTGTAAAAAAAATAAAGAATACTAAACAAAATACAAATAGTTACAAAATTGTTTAACAAA
>MJUU01009373.1:42025-68732 GCA_002080025.1 Modiolus philippinarum
ACAAATAACTAAATACCGAAGTCACTGTGAATTTACTTTCTGCATATGCGCATTTCGACAACTTATGTCTCATCAGTGCAGATAAAATCTAAACGTTTGGAAGACCATTAACTCAAAGATGTTTAAAACTGATAGAGAACCAATAACCAATGTGATCTAAATTTAAAGCCAAAATCAGCTAAGGACAGAGCTTTGCATGAGGGAGATACTCCTTAGTTTTTAATAAAATTTACAAAATTTTAGATATTGGAATGTTTCAAAAATATTCGGCTTTCGGGTCAGCACCGAAGTACTGACTACTGGGCTGGTGAATACCCTCGAGGACTTACAGTCCACCAGCAGTGGCATCGACCCAGTGGTAACAAATAACTAAATACCGAAGTCACTGATTCGAAGTCACACAAATGAGTTAAAAAAACTGTTAAACGAATAAGAAAATAAACAAAGCATGTGGGAAAATTGTGAAATTTAAGTAGAAAATCAATAGAACATCTAACACATAATAAAAACTCATTAAAATTCAATTCATAAAATATTCACAGATGAAACACTCCTATTATGTTTCGCAGCAGTATAATTCTATAGAACCATCGATCCAAATAACTTGAAATAACGCCATCGATCGATTGCATCATCTTCTGAAATATTCGATCTATTAGAAGAAACATAACAATAGAGAAATGAACCGATAAATCAAATTGCAGGACATTCAACCAATCAGACGCCGAATTTGTTATAAAACTAGCCAATCAGAACACAGGATAATCGACCAATCACAAAGCCCTTAACAAAAATAACCGACCAATCAAAACCGTCGTTACAACCCGTGCACCTGTATACAATCAGACGCATCGAGCAACTTTCTCATTCTGCAACTAACAGCCGAAAGCGAAAATAGACAGAACAAAGGTAAGTGAACTGAAAATTTATTTAAATGACAATGAAGCCGAATATGAAGATTTGAATTTAGAGTTTAATTGATCGATTAAGTTATGAAATGAGACCAAATAAGTAATCAATAATACAGAATTAATTGGGTATCGATAATACAAAATTAAATAGTAATAAATAATATAATGTAGATATATAGAAATGTGTCTTGATGATTAATAAGATAAAATGTTTTAAAAAAGTAATGTGTATTACCTTTTGCAGATGTATTCCTGTGGATATTGTCATCAGTCATTTGACAGCAGAAGGGACTTATTGAACCACTACCAAATATTAAGAGACCACATGACCTTTGCTTGTGACCAATGCCCTAAGCGGTTTACGAGGAAAGCAAACTTAGAAGCACATATGAAGAATTGTGAATTGCCGTGATTTTGGATTTATGATTTTGAATTTCCACTTTCCTCGTTCTTGCTTTGGTATTCGTTTGACGATGTATGAAAAACCACGGAAAACACCGATACCAATGCATGGAATGCTACCTCACTTTCAATCGACCAACTGCATTAGAGCGTCACACTCGGGAAAAACATCAAGTAGGAGGAGTCAGTACCAAGCCTCAAAACCAGAAGACATGTTCGAGTTGAAAATAAAAGGTAGAAAAAGTGCACCGAGGTTTAAAACAACGGCTACCCTGTATCAAATACAGTTTAAGGAGATCAACGTTAAGAGCCTCCAGCAAGTGCTACAAACGTTGTAAGAGATATTCAGCGCCATCCTCAAGAAAGTAACCGCTTTTACAAAGCCAGATGATTTAGTGCAGATTTCACTACAAGCACCCGATCTGGACTTTCCAATTGCCATGCCCTTCATGAAAGTGGACCAACTGTCCAGTAATTTATTATTGGACGAAGTGGAACGAACGAGTTCTTCAATCGAATGAAGAATTGACCTTAGCCGATCGAAGGTGTCGAAATGGAAGTCACACACATCAGCAAGCCAGTGGGTAGCGGTAGAAATAAAACCGATTACTAGTATATTGATACGGCAAGATTTCTTACTACTAAAACATCAATCATTCAGATTAAAAACAAAGACAACCTATGTTGTGCTAGAGCGATCGTCAAGGCTAAGGCTAGAATTGATGGACACGAAAAACTCTATCAGACAAGGCCGGCGCATCCAGGAAGAAATGGTAGTAGAGTTACATGCTAAAGCAGGGGTACTTTTACAACAATGGACACGAAAAATTGAAGTCTATCAGACAAGGCCAGGAAGAAATGGCAGTAGAGTTACATGCTAAAGCAGGAGTACCTTTACAACAATGCGGTGTCGAAGAGATCAAACGATTCCAAGTAGTTCTACAAGAGAATCAAATTCACGTCGTATCAAAAGAGCACTTCCATACTGCTTTATACAAAGGACCCGAAGCCGAGAAGATGATTTACCTGTATTACCACGATAACCATTATGATGTCATTACCAGCATGACGGGCTTCCTGTCTCGTATGCATTTCTGCAATAAATGTAATAAAGGATACAATACTAAAGAAGAACACTTATGCAACAACGTATGCTATCACTGTCGTAAAATTCATGACCAAACCGAAGATGACGATTGGATACTTTGTCCCGATTGTGGGCGATCCTTCAAAGGGTCAACATGTTTCGATCTTCACCAACAGATGACGTCAGTGGGAAACTCTACCTGCACTACGTATTATAAATGCCAGAGTTGTGGACAAACCGTGAATAAACGTATGGGAGAACATACTTGTGGAAATGTCTACTGTAAAATATGCAAAGATTACTATAAATCGGGACATCAGTGTTTTATGCCACCTGCCCATGGACAAAAGGAACAGAAAAAGCAGACTTATATCTTTTTTGATTTTGAGTGTACCCAAGACGACCTTGCCCAGTGCGATCAAGGATACAATCCAGACGAAACCGGTAAATGTTCAAACTGTAAACATTTCATACGTGGTTCCCATGAGCACCAGCCGAACCTGTGTGTGGTACACAAAGTCTGTTTGAAGTGTATGCATAACAGAATTGATGAACACTCTTCCTGTGAAGAATGTGGGAAAACGAACTAGTATTTACCGGACCTGAAACCACCGACCACCTTTGCCAATTGCTATTCTCTCGGAAAAAAATGGAGCTACCGTTCTCTGCCAAAAAAAAGGATACGACAGTTATCCAATCTTAAACTATTTGTATACCGAGGGAATATTACCAGATGTGATTCCGAACGGGACGAATATGGCCGTAACCGTACCTGACTGCAACATTAGAATGATTGACTAAATGAACTTTTTACCGATGGCATTATCTAGACTACCAAAAATGTTAGGCTTGAATGAGCTCAAGAAAGGATACTTTCCTAACCTGTTCAACACCAAGGATAGTCACTCAACTGTACTAAACCGCCTACCAGATGTGACGTGATATCAACCAGAAAAGATGAAGCTCGAAGAGAGAAGCGCCTTCTTCGAATGGTACAACATTAACTGGAATTCCATGTTCAATTTACAACATTCACCACACATAGGGGGAGGGTTTGGATCCAAGAAAACGAGTTTAACCCCACCGCAATTTTTGCGCCTGTCCCAAGTCAGGAATATGTTGGTCATTGGCTTGTCCTTGTCTTCTTATAAAATTTTAGTTTCTTGATATTTGGGTTAATGGATGTTGTTTGTTTCCATTGATTTATTCACCATTGATTTATTCACCTTTTCACCTTTTCGGGGCCATTTAGGGCTTACTATATGGTGTGAGGTTCCTCACTGTGTTGAAGACCATATGGTGACCCCTAGATGTTTTGTTTTTGGTCGTTTTAACCTGGATATGGGATGTTGTCTCCTTGACATTTACCCCCATTTCCTTTCTTTTTCATAAGAACTGCTAAGTTATTGCCGCTCGGACGTAGACATATTGAAAAAAGCATACCTCAAGTTCCGAGAATTATTCATATAGATAACATCAACCGACGTACAAGATGGGATCGATCCATTCCAGCGATGGATTACTATAGCATCAGCTTGTAACTTGGTATTCCGTACTTTGTTTTTAAAACCGGACACTATAGGCATCATGCCCGCTCTGGGATATCGACCACACGAAAAACACTCAATCAAAGCAATGAAATGGTAACAATATATATCTGAAGTGCGCGTTATTCGGATACAACACACTTGTAATGGTGGTGAGAAGGATATCGATTCGTACAAAGTTGACGGATATGACGAGAATAAAGTGTTTGAATATAACGGTTGTTTCTGGCACGGGTGTTACAGTGCCTCGACCGTCAATCCAGTAAATAATATGACGATGGGTGAATTACATCAACGAACGTTGGAGAAGAAAAAGATACTTAGAAGACCAAGGCTACACCTACGTCAGTATCTGGGAGTGCGTTTTCGATAGAGAAATACAAATTCATCCGAACATACAAAGCTTCATAAACTTCCTTCAATATGTTTACCCACTAGAACCAAGAGATGCCTTTTACGGTGGACGTACAGAAGCATTTACTATGCACAAAGAAGCAATTGACGGTGAAAACATTGATTACTACGACGTTACTTCACTGCACCCCTACATCAATAAGACTGGACAAATACCTGTGGGACACCCGCACATCATCACGGAGAATTTCAAAATATATACAACAATACAAAGGACTCATCAAATGTAAAGTACTACTACCAAGAGGACTCTACATCCCAGTACGCCCAGAAAAAATCAACAACAAACTATTATTCACGTTGTGTAAAACCTGTGCTGAATCCAGTCAACAAACGCCGTGTCAACACATGGGCGTGGAAACACCGCGTACCAGCAGATATTGCGGGGGGAAAGCATATATACTTAGGGGGGGTTGACAATTTTTGCATGGTTGTCTGGAGAAAAGGTAAGTTTGCACATTATTCAAACGCAATAATGTAATAATGTTATATACCACGGAACCAAGCAATGAATAGGCTACATGATGGTTAACAGAATAAAGATCCACACACTATATTTTCTTCGAACACTTCGACACAATTTCAAACTTTCAGGTGAAAAACGATATTATCTAAAATTTTACATTTCCAACATGTATGTGAATGGTTTTACTTGTTCATATATAATTAAAAATGAAATTTCACCAAGACTTTGCCACTCAAAAATATATGATATCAGCGATGCTCGAATATTTAACATTTTTTGTATGTGTGACCGGGGGGAGGGGGGGGGGGNTATATCTTCATGATCTTAGCGGGGGAAAGCAGTGCATGGTTATAGATTTTGCTTTCTTCCTAGTAATGATATGTTTTCGTGACATATTTTGCTGTGCCTTGATGCTAAAACCTTTTTTCAAACGTGTATTTACTACATTTGTCGTTTATGGCAAAGAATTACCCGATAACTTCGTCAGAGGAATACAGCTTAAAAAATCTAAGTCGTGTATAAAAGTTGTTTGTAAAATACACATTCAGTCACTGGTGTCATTCCTGTAGTCTGCATCGTGTTTTTGATCTCATCCAGTTGCATTCTCTCAAACAGTAAAGCAACATATATAAATGTGCTTTCCCTCCGCAAAGATATATGACTCCACCCCCCCGGTCACACATACAAAAAGTGTGAAATATTCGAGCAACGCTGATATCACATATTTTTGGGAGAAATTGCATTTTTAATCATAAATGAACAAGTAAAACCATTCATATACATGTTGGATATGTAAAATTTTATAAAAGTTTGAAATTATGTCGAAGTGTTAGAAGAAACTATAGTGTGTGGATCTTTATTCTGTTGACCATCGTTTAGCCTATTCATTGCTGGGTTCCAAGGTATATAGCATTATTACATTGTTGCATTTGAATAACTCTTTTCTCCAGACAACCATTCAAAAATTGTCAAAAACTTTCACCCCCTAAGCATATATGCTTTACCCCCGCAATATCTGCTGTACGCTGTGGGAAAGGGCTTTGACCGGAACCTGGGTCACAGATGAACTAAAGAAAGCGTTGGAGAAAGGATATCATATAGACAGGATCTATGAAGTCTGGCACTTTGACACGGAACAGTACGATCAAACGACCAAAACATGAGGACTCTTCACCGAATACGTCAACACCTTTCTGAAAATGAAGCAGGAAGCCAGCGGGTGGCCGGAATGGTGTAAAACTGAAGAAGACAAACATAACCACATCAGAGACTATCACGACAAAGAGGGCATACTTCTCGAGTAGGACAAAATAAAGAAGAACCCGGGTTTACGAGCTTTAGCCGAGTTGATGTTAAACAGCTTCTGGGGGAAATTTGGCCAAAGATCCAATATGTCACAGATAAAATACTATTGCGAACCAAGCGACCTTGTCGACTTGCTGACTAGTGACCAAATCAATCTGATCGGTATTAATTTCGTTGGTGATACGATGATTGAAGGAAGATATCGATACAAAGAAGAATTCGTCGACGACTCCGCGAACGAACCAACATTGTCATTGCTGCTTACTCCACCATCCAAGCAAGACTCCAGCTGTACAGTGATTTAGAGAACTTGAACAACTGTGCCATTTACGCAGCCATTTACGCAGATACAGACTCAGTGTTCACCTCGCAGCCCGGGGATTGGAAACCAGAACTAGGAGACTACTTAGGAGAACTGACAGATGAGATAGCTGGAATAGAATTAAGGAGTTTGTAACCGGTGGACCGAAGAACTGTACCTACAGATTTGCCACACCTGACAATGATGGAACCGAAACTGCATGTAAAGTGAAGGGAATAACACTGAACTACAAAAATGCCCTGATTATCAACTTCAATACGATTAAAGACATGATGATAAACAACAGAAACGATGTGAAGACAGTGAGTGATAATTTCCGGATCATACGAGATAATATGAAACTCTTGGCCGTATATCAAGATAGAGATTATAGAATTGTATTTGATAACAGAGTATCCATGGACGATTACAGCACGCGACCCTATGGATTTTAAATTGCAAAGGCTCACCGACCCATGTTTGCTTCATGACGGGGAAAATAAAATTTGTATATATCTGTATTAGTTGATTATTTATTGCCTAAATAAAAGAAAAGTACATAGATACAGGAAACGATGAGGGAAATGCACCAAAAATGAATAATGATACAGAACTGGATAAAACAATAAAAACGGATAACAATAAAAAAACAATAATTGGGTAACGTTATGACAAGAGAAAACATGGACTCCAGATTACACAAAACAAAGGGAGATAACTGAGATCGGATGGTATTCCGAAAGAGTTAAAGGGTATCACAAATGAAGACAAATCGATATAAATACCAACTCAAATGCTTAGATACGGTTCTATATTAACCATTAGTACAGATAATTATAGAAAGATTGAAGTGCTGGACAAAAAAATCAAATTAACTAAATTAAAATACAACACAAGAGGAGGTATAAAACAGTAAATAGAGGCTTGGATTAGAATACTGAGACTTGGTTGCCCCACTCCAAGCGTCCCACCACTCTAACACCGTTTCACTGTGTTTACGGTGCTCTACATTCGTGACGCTTTGAAGTAGGGTTATGGTTATATCAAAGAAAAGGGGATACCAACAGCATAAGGAAATGAAAAGCTAATTAGTCACGGTTGTTTGCACAACAAACCAATGAAAAATTTAACATTGACCCTATGGAAAAAAAGTGGTCTAGGGTGACCCGATTCTCTACTTGAGTGCTCCAATTACTTGAGGGACTTATCTGAACAGAACAGATCAGAACATGGGATTAAATTACAGATATCTGTCCGAGAACTGGCCAAAATCCAGTCGAAATCTCAACTAGAGCCTATAAAGCAAGAACTTGAGTTGTTTCGAAGTAGAGACGGATTCGAAATCATACAATCACCATTTGGAAAGGTACTCAACCAGGTCACAGATATGCAAAGAACTACAAAAGTTGATATCAGCCTAATTGAACCAGAGCTAGCATTCAAGCCAGGATATGAGATGCTAATGATGGACAAACCAGCTTACTAGAGTCGACTGGGCAGCTCAAAAATAGAGATGCAGAAAAAACGACACTTTGCAGGGAGGTTATTGAACAGCTGCTTGAAGACACAAATGAAGAAACAATAGTTGCCTACACAGATGGATCATGCTAAGGCAATCCCGGACCATGTCGGTCAGGCGCTGCAATCTACCCAGGCATTCAACCCAGCATCCCTATACAAAAACCAGTTGCCCTACGAGGATCAATATTGCTAGCAGAACTAGTTGCTATAGAGATGGTGTTAGAATACAGCATGGTACACCTCAACAATGAGTTCATATCCTTAAAGATCCTCTCGGACAACCAAACAGCAGTTGGTATCCTCACTCTTAACTGGCAGTCAATCTGATTAGGGAAAACATTCAATAGACAATAGACAATATTTATTAACAAATCAAAGTGCCTACATCACTGGAGAGAAAAGGCATCGGTATGTCTGTATCTTGGACCCCAGGCCATGCTGGTATAGCAGACGAATTAGCAAAACAAGGCGCTAAAGAGGCATCTGTCCTTGATGTGAGTCACAACATCATCACCCTATCAGATGTCAATATGACAGTAAAACATTCAGTTAGCGATAAATGGCAAGCTAGATGGGATCGTGCAGAGACAGGAAGGCAACTCCACAATTTAACACCAACAGTGGGGTGCCCAAGCATAACAGATTGGCCAAACGAACGCTTTGGGCAAATATTAACAGAGTTAAGAGTTAAAAACTGGATACAGCAAATTAAACAAGTACAGACACCAGATTGGAAATTCCGCCACTCCAAACTGTGAATTCGGAGGTGGAGAAACAACAGAAAACTTCCTGATCGTCTGTGCGAAATATGATATTGAACAAGAAGAAATGTATAGACAACTGAAAGAGCTAACACCTGCCCTTTACACAGATATGTAGTTCATATTGACAAAAACCGAGAACAACAAATCTGTATACAATGACAAATTGCGGATAGCGGGAGAATATATCAACAATACCATATAGGTCGAACGTATGATTTCTGTCAATCTGCGCCCTCCGCAGGTCGTGAAGTTTTATGTATTCTGAGCCCATAAAGCGCAAACTGCAAGAAATATACCGGTTTACGTCTGAGCACAGATAACATGGAACGTAGCGCTGATTGCACATTTCGGGGGGAGCAGATTGCACATTTCGGGCTCAGATTACATATTTCGGGGCGCAAATTGCATATTCACGGACTCATATTGCATGATACGGAGCACATGTTATATTCATGGAGAATGTTAAGGTTTCAATTATCTTCAGAAGGTTAGGGTTATATTCAGAGAAAGGGTTAGGTTATAGTCAAGGTAAGAGTTGTAGTCAGGGAAAGGGTTAGGTTTATATTTAAGGAAAGGATTAGGGTTATAATCATGGAAAGGGTCAGGGTAAATTAAGGAAAAGGGTTAAGGCTAAATTTGGGGAAAGGGTTAGGGTTATAGTCAGTGAAAAGGTTATGGTAATAGCAAGGGAAGGATAAAGGGTTAAATCCAGGGAAAAGGTAAGGGTTATTTCTTTCACGTTCTATATAAATCGACAGATACGTGATAACAGCCAGTGTAACTTTCTCAAGTTCGTCCTTTCTACTTCCTGTTTACAAGTATAGTATATGATTCTCAATGTACGTGTATAAGTAAAATACTAGTAGGTAGGAGCAGCAACTACAGTTGCAATCCGCGCCCCAATACGTGCACTCTGTGCCTCGATGCTTGCAACCTGCGCCCTTCCATCTGCAATCTGCGCAGATTGCAATGAAAAGGCATGATTGGAGCGCATATTGAATAAAACAGTGCAATCTGCGGAGGGTGCCGATTGACAAGATTTTCACGTCGTACCTACCTCACAATAATGGAAGATTTGGTACAGTTCCAATTCCCACTTCAAACTGATCTTGACCCTACAAATGTGCAGTATAAAGCACACCAGTGAAACCACATACATGAAAAGTACAGAGCGCAAAAGTCAAATGCACCTGGAGAACAGTCGTGTCCACTTGGGACCGTAGGATCAATAAATTGGATACAAGATTTCTTATCCAATAGAAAACAAAAAGTCACAGTTCAGGGAGCCGAATCTAAAAGGCATGATGTAACCAGTGGGATCCCCCAAGGCAGTGTACTTGGACCAATCTTGTTTGCAATCTACATAAACGACATGCCAGATTGTGTAGAAGCAACAGCATATCTCTTTGGAGACGATACCAAAATTTATAAAGAAATAAGATCTCAAGATAACAGTGCAAATCTGCAAAGAGATCTGGACAGGCTCCAAGATTGGTCAAATACCTGGCTTTTAAAATTTCATCCAAATAAATGTAAAGTAATGAATGTATCAAACAGAAAATCAAGTATTAGTATGAAATACAACTTATACGATGATTTAGGGAGAGCAGTTGAATTGCAAAAATCCGAAGGAGAAAAAGATATTGGCTTACTAGTAGATGAAAACATTGCCTTTTCAAAACACATCCAAACACAGGTAAACAAAGCGAACAGCATAATGGGTCTTATAAGAAGAACATACACCCATTTGGATGAACAGAGTTTCAAATATCTGTTCCAAGCTCTTATGAGACCTCACCTTGAATATGCGGCAGCAGTGTGGTCCCCCTACAAAATCGGAGAAATAGAGAGTATTGAAAATGTTCAAAGAAGAGCCACAAGACTCAGTGATACCCACACTCAAAGATTTAGACTATACAGACAGGTTAAAAAGGCTTAAAATGCCAACACTTAAATATAGACGCCTAAGGGGAGACATGATCGAAGCCTTCAAAATTATCACTGGTATTTATGACTCTGAGGTTACAACCGGCTTACTAGAATTAGATACTGATTCCAGAACAAGGGAAATTCCAAAAAGTTATTGAAAGAAAAGATACTGCAGATTGAATATCAGAAAATGTTATTTTACAAATAGAGTTGTAGAAATTAACCATTGTAACCCTGATTCTCCATGCATGTAACCCTTGTAACCTTCATTCCCAATGCATGTAACCATTGTAACCCTCATTCCCCATGTGTGTCACCATTGTAACCCCGATTTCCCATGCATGTAACCCTTGTAACCTTCATTCCCCATGTATGTAACCATTGTAACCTTTACTCCCCATGTGTGTAACCATTGTAACCTTCCTACCGCATGCATGTAATCATTGTAACCTAGATTCCCCATGCATGTAACCCTTGTAACCTTCATTCCCCATGCATGTAACCATTGTAACCCTCATTCCCCATGTGTGTAACCATTGTAACCCTGATTCTCCATGCATGTAACCCTTGTAACCTTCATTCCCCATGCATGTAACTATTGTAACCCTCATTCCCAATGTGTGTAACCATTGTAACCCCGATTCCACATGTGTGTAACCATTGTAACCCTGATTCTCCATGTGTGTAACCATTGTAACCTTCATTCCCAATGCATGTAACCATTGTAACCCTAATTCCCATGTGTGTAACCATTGCAACCTCGATTCTCTGTGTATGTAACCCTTGTAACCTGGCTTCCCCATGCATGTAACCATTGTAACCTAGATTCTCCATGCATGTAACCATTGTAACATGGATTCCACATGTATATAACCACTGTAACCCTGAATCCCCATGCAAGTAACCCTCGATACCTGGATTCCCCATGTATGTAACCCTTTTAACCTTCACTACCCATGTGTGTAACCATTGTAACTCTGATTCCCCAAGCAAATAACCCTTGTAACCTGGCTTCTCCATGAGTGTAACCATTGTAACCTGGATTCCCTATGTATACATTAATTCCAAGGTAGCATGTACCTTTACTCTGATTTGTAACCATTGACTTAATGAATGTTACAAAACAAGACCCTTGTAAACTGGTGCACATTTTAGGACATATCTAAGAAATTTGGAACAGTTTACCGGACTCGGCAGTCATGGCAAAATCAGTGAGGGAATAGACCATTTGCCAGTTCTGCGATCAACAGAATGAATTTAGCGAAACCCAAAAGGAAGTAACTTTTTGAAAAATCTCAAGGGGACAGAATGGTCCCCTGCTTGTGAAAACCAACCAAAAAATAAAGCATTTTTAAATAAACGTTATGATAGTTTAATCTTTAGCAGACGTTTAGCCAGCAACGTAATTCAAAACCAAATCCCCAATAGCGCTTACCATTCTTTAAAGTGCTACTTGTTTCAAGTAAAAAAATAAACAACTGACTAACTTGAACTGTCTTCTCAGCGAGTAGAAAAGTATTAAAAAATCGAAAATATGCTAACTTACTGCAGAATATTGTAGTGCAAATGTACTTCCCACACCTGACACCAATTGTAGTGCAAATGTACTTCTTGCACCACAAGAAAATTGCTCCTTGTAGTAATTAACCTTTGGATTAGCTAATAATTAACAACTAACACGGATCGAGATTACACATGGACTTTATTGCGTAAACCCGTGTAACTTAGTTCCCCACGGGCGCAAGTAAATGATAACATTTTGTCATATACAACTAAAAGATAATATTGTCTCTAAAGATATGAATGTCATTCACAACACTGCCCTCCCCTAGGCTCCTTTAGTCCCTTAAAGGTCAAGCCGATCTCTACGTTTGATCTCTCGGCCACTCCTTGTCCGCAGTGGACCAGCAGTGGATTGTTCCTGTAGTTTGTTGTTATCTCCAATTATTTGGGTTTCGTCATGGTCCTTGTCAAGTTGGGTCCGCTGTGGTCCCATCATGACAATATCAGGGTCTAATTTCTTTCCATTTGTTGCCTCAATCTTTCGGTCGACGTCTTCTGCAGATTCATCTGGTATTGGGCATAGCAATGCCTTTGTTACATCGGTGTCTCCACGAATTTTGTTTACCCAGTGCGGTATGAATTCCGATAAATACGGCTTTAGCCGGTTATGATGCAGAACTGCCGTCTTTTGTCTACTTTGGAGTTGGTAGAGAACCGGACCTAGTTTCTTAGTAACAGCATAAGGCCCATTCCAAATAGATTGCAATTTTGGCGATTTTCCAATTTTTCTTGCCATGTTTGAGACATAAACAAGGTCTCCGATTTCGTACTGTCTACATAGGATTCTCGTGTCATATAGTTTCTTCTGTCTTGCCTGACCAACCTTCAAAAACGATCTTTCATGTGCATGTGCCTTGTCCAGAGTAGATTTTAGTTGCTCCAGGTAGGTACTGATATCGAATTCGGTACTTAATAAACCAACATCTTTGAATTGAATTTCGAAGGGCTGATAAACTTCACTTCCAAACATTAACAAGTTAGGCGTAAACCCCGTAGTTTGATGAGGGGTGCTCCTGTATGCTGCCAAAAGGAGGGGTATCTGTCTATCCCAGTGTCGTTGGCCCTGTTTAATATAACACCTGATCATTTGAAGAAGTGTTCTATTGAACCTTTCAACCTGTCCATTAGATGCAGGGTGGTAAGGCAATGTCCTTGTTTGTGTAATTTCCAAAATTTTGCAGATATCCCGAAACAGATCACTCTGAAAATTCCTACCTTGGTCTGAGTGTATCTCCAAAGGTGCACCAAATCGAGCGATGAACTCCTCTACTAAAAGCTTTGCTGTTGTTTCTGTCGTTTGATTTTGCACGGCATAAGCTTCCACCCACTTTGTGAATTGGTCTGTTATGATAAGGATATATTTATTCCCATTCGAACTTTCTGGGAAAGGGCCAAGAAAGTCAATATGTAAACTGTCAAGTGGCGCTCCACACATATATGATTGGGTGCTCGTTCTTTCCTACAGCTTCTTTTTTCTGCGCCACAAACTGCACAAGTAGACACATAGTGTAGGACATCAGTTGTCATTCCATACCAATGGAATCTCTTCCGCGGTCTTTCTAAGGTTTTTTTTCTCCTTGGTGGCCTGAATAGGGTGATTCATGACATGCTTGAATTATCTGTCTCCTGAGGGCTCTAGGTACTAGCAGTCGCTGTGACCGCTCCCCTAGGTCGTCCCACCACTCATAATAAACCACCCCATTAATCAATTTAAATTGTTGTCTGGTAAGAAAATAACTCCGGATAGACTGACTTTCAGATTTTATATTTTCAGCTGCGGGTTCTCCATGTTCGAGCCAATGTCGAACTTTTTTCAAATCGTCATCTTCTGATTGAGCATTTGCCATATCTAAAGGCAGAATATTTTCAAGCCAATTACAGCTTAATGTGTTAGACTTTTCATCTGCTCCAATGCGTCTAACTGCCAATGGCATTACAAAGTCAACATCTTTCTCAAATTTTTCCCAGTTCTTCTGGACTCTTGTACAATGGTTGCAACCCTCACAAGGCAACATTTCGATGTCCCGTCCTGCATTGTAGCAATCACAATCTTCTGGCTTTCTTGAGAGGGCATCACCATTTGCATGTGATTTTCCTGCTCGGTGTTCTATAGTAAACGAGTATTGACTCACCTCTTCTAACTACCTAGCCAGTTGACCTTGTGGAGATTTGAATCTAAACAACCATGCTAAGCTGCTGTGATCTGTTCGAAGCAGGAAATGTTGTCCCAAAAGATAGTGTTTAAACTGATGACAAAATGCAACAACAGCCAGCAACTCCCGCCTGGTGACACAATATCTCTCTTGGGCTGGTCCTAATTTCCGACTTGCATATGATATAACCCGCTCCTCGCCCTCTTGTTCTTGCGAAAGAACAGCTCCAATAGTCAAATTGGACGCATCTGTGTCTAATATGAAGCGTCCCTCGGCGTTAGGATACGCCAAAACAGGTGCTTTGGTAAGTGCCCTCTTCAGGTCTTCGAAAGCCTGTCTCTGATCCTCACCCCATTTAAACTGAACTTTCTTCCGCGTAAGTGCATTAAGTGGTGCTGCTATATTAGCATAACTCCTAATGAATCGTCTGTAATAATTTGTCAACCCAAGGAAGGCTTGCAGTTCTTTCAAGGTCTTCGGAGTTTTCCAGCCTTGGAATGACATGGATGTAGCGTTGCTCGACAATTAGCAAAGAATTCCGCTTAAACTGGTGCTAGGGGCCGTCTTGAACTTACTATGAGGTATGAGCAAAGCTCATTGTTGAAGGCCTCATGGTGACTTCAAGATGAAGAACAACAATAAAAGCGTTGTTCCTTTGCTTGTTTTTTACCATGTATTTGTAGAGACTTTTTCTCATGTGCATTTACTCCATATCCTTTTATTCATCTTGTACATCGGCAACAAGTTTAGGGTTGGTGTGAACTCCTTCGTCGCTTACAACATGTCCCAAGAACACCACCTGTCTTTGCAGCAATTTACACTTTTTGGCATTTAGTTTTATGCCATAGCTTCTAAATCGTTTGAATACTTCTCTCAAAGTGTCCATATGGTCAGTAAAAGATTTCCCAGTTATTATAACATCATCTAAGTAAATGAGAAGTATCGACCATTGCAGCCCTCTCAGCACCAGTTCCATAGCACGTTGAAAAGTTGATGGTGCATTGCAGACCAAATGGTATTCGAGTGTATTCGAACAAACCATGTTTTGTAACGAAAGCTGTTTTCGACCTGTCAGATTCCTTTACTTCCACCTGATGATAGTCACTCATGAGATAGAGTGTAGAAAATACTACAGCACCACTAAGTGTATCTAGACACTCGTCCATTTTTGGTAATGGGTAGGCGTCTTTTATAGTCAGTTCATTTAGTTTCCTGTAGTCAACGCACCAGCGTACACCCCCATCTTTCTTTCTTACCAAAACTACTGGTGATGCCCATTCAGACTTCGATGGCTTAACTATTCCTGCTGTCAAGAGTTTCTGTAAATGTTCGTCTTCCTCCCCCTGAAATCGTAAAGGGGTACGTCTTGCAGTATGACGCACTGGTTTAGAACTTCCAGTATCAATTTGATGTTGTACTTCTGAAAATGTTCCTAAGTCAAACTCTTCTTTAGAAAACACATCACCGTATTCTTGTAGTAATTCACCCAGGATTGTACGCTCTTCGTCGCTTAGGCCTTTACAAGACGCATCAAAAAGCTCTTTTAGGTGTTCTGGAATTCGTTTATCGTCTGTGTCTTTTATTCTGTTTACTGCTATTTCTTCCCTCTTTTCCGTGCTCTTACAATTACTATTTTTGTCATTTATAGAGTTACATGTCAAAATCGTACATCATGGTCACGGAGATTCATTACTCGTATTGGAATTTGATCGTTCATATCTACTAAACAGGAACCAACCAACACACCTGGAGGCAGTTTACCTGTATCCCCTTCCAACCTTGCAATTTTACCACTCTCTGGGGTTTGCACTCTACCAATAATAATTTTTTCACTCTCTGCTGGTATCCAAGAGTCTTTTCCTACACTTATTGAACTACAGGCGAAGTCTTTACTATCTGAGTTTAAACGTCTTGCAATTACCTCACGCCCAATTTCTAAGTCGCCTTGGCCTGTACGAATTATAGCATCGGCGGCTTTCAGCAGATCAATTCCAATCAAAAAAGTATCTCTAATTGGAGCTATGTATACTGGCCATTTCCATTCGCTGCTGCCAATTTGGATTGTCGCAGTGACACCTCCAAAAGCAGCCATTTCTGCTCCATTCTCTGCATTCAAAAGTCTATCCTGTTTGTTTTTGTCCGGTTGAAGGTTTGCCTTCTCTGCTACGTCATTCGATATAATTGTTGCGTCAGCACCGGTGTCAATTACCGCCTGACTTTCAATTCCATTTATTCTTACAGGTATTTGTATGCTTCTACCTGCTTTTTGTAGTCTTCCGACTTTAATCTCAGATGCTTGCTTTGTTGAAGGCAGTGGTGATTGAGATCGAAACCTCGGGCCTGGGCTTGGAGATCTGGCCTTACAGTCCCTCTTAAAGTGACCGGGTTGTCCACATTGGTAGCATCCTGTAGTTTGCGCTGATTTAATCTTGTCACTTATACTGCTCCTTACAAGAGTTTCTAGTTGCTTCAGGTGACTGTCAAGTTGTTCAACTGTGACGTACGTTGGCTTTGCTATTCTGTTAGCGACTACAGTATTCTCGTCCTCATCATAATGAAAATTATCCTCACTCTCTTCAGACCAGGTGACCCTACGGGCCCTTTCTCGCCGAAATTGTTCCTGATCTCTACCAATTGTGGCCTTATAATTATGTTCTTGAAATGTAACAGGTTCTATAGCCTCATTCAATATTTTTGGTGTTTTGTTAAGGACGTCGTACGCAATTTTGCTATTTTTATATCCCCGGATTCCTCTTGCATTGCTAAATCGGTCCCAGGGTAAGCTAAAGTTATTAATCGANCCGTGTTTTACAGCAACGAAAGCAGTTTGACGACTTCTGCGTTTTCGAGGAATCCATCTTGTCACGTGGTTATTTTCTAATGAATATTCATAAGAAAAACCGACCTTCATTTCTGGATATGTTGATTTCTGTCAACTTTCTTCTGACAGTTGCAGGTGGATCTTTACGGCCAAATCGTTTGTTCAAGCTCTCCTTTATTGATTTGTAGTCCACTGTCGCTGTTCTTGGCAGAGAACACACATACCACATAGCTTTTCCTTTCAAGCACTCATATAAGTGGTCCACCTTTTCTTGTTCGTTCCACCTGTAGCGAGCAGCTAGTCTTTCAAAAGGAACTAGAAAAACATCTACATCTTCCTTCCCCTTGTATGTTGGTAGTTTAGCCTGTGGTCCCTTATAAATTTCAGGTATGGAGGCTGATGGTTGGGCAATAACTTCTCTGTTTAAGTGAGAATCGCTAATATTTTCTCTACTACTTCCTAACATTGGGGCTTCCCTTTCTTCAATAACCCTAAGATGAGCATCGACTGCCATAACATCCGGACGAGATGCTTCTGCTTATAGAACCACTGATTCCTACATTTTGATTTACTCGAGGAGTTTCACATCCATTGCTGGTTCTATTTAGGTCAAAGTCCCTGCTGCATCTCATTTCCGGATTCTGTCTGGGTGTATCATTGCAATTTGGCGTTGATGTGCACTCTGGTTGCTGGAGTATAGTTCGCATTTCAAACTTGGACTGCTCCAGGAACCGTTGAAAATTCTCTTCTCGCTTTTTCATTTCAGCTTCACTTGCTTGTCTGATATCATTCATTACATTTTTAAAGGATTCATATTGCATTTCACGTTGTTCATCGCATGCTTTTGTGAATTCCTCCAATGCTGAAGATAATGTTCTGGTAAATACTCCACTATCTCTGAAATCTGTTTTTCCGGCTTCCGCGTTGATTGCAGTCCTATCTTCAGCTGAAAACAAATCGGTTTCAAGATTGCTTGAGTCATTCATTTTTCTTTGCTTCTTCGTTCTCAAATGCTATAAATTCTTGTTGATATATTTCAATTGCGTCGACAGCTTGATAAAACTCACAAATAACGTCAAGTTCTAGTCTTCTCAACCACTTTCGTGACAAAAGTTCTCCAGGATGTAACCCGTCGTCTAACAATTCAAAGAAATAACGTTTTTGTTTATGCCTGCTATCCGTAAGATCTGCGTTGAATTTCAGAGTACGGCGACCTAGTTCCTGATTTAAAGACACAATGTAGTTATTCACTTCTGAGACTTGTGTTTCTACTTCCTCGTCTTGTTCTAGAAATTCCACAGGGTTTCTGTGTCCTCTTATGTCGTTAAAAAGTGAAATCAAGTAAATCGGTAGCCCAATAAATTTTATCTTACAACCGAGTGATAACACAAAATCTTTCGCTTTCTGTAACTGCTTGTATATTTCTTTGGGATTCTTATCTCCAGTATGGGTATTTTGATAAATTTTTTGTTTTTCTTTTTCTTTGTGATGTCACACGTTCCACTCCAGAAATAAACAAGTGCAGGCTTCTTGTTTTCAGCAATAATACGTTCAAGTTCAGATTTCAAAAGTTTTACTACATGTAAGTCTTTAGTCCTTGCTCCCTTCTTGTATAAAAATATCAACGGGATCGAAAACTATGACGGATGGCTTCAAGTCGAGAGGCTTTGCTGTCTGATACCAATACGGCAATAGATTCACTTGGTCCTGATGGTGACTATAAACAAGGTGTTTCACGGAAAATCCGTATCTAAAAATAACACTATTAATAGAACAAAGGAATTCCGTTAAAATACAACAATTTCCAAAAATTAGACATTGAAAAACTAGATTAAATTGATTCAGATGTTTGAAGTTCAAATTTCTTGATATCTGTTAAACATTTAAGTGTTTCAATTAACTGATATAATTGATCTGAATGCCAGAGGTCATTGGCCGACCGCCAACGTGGCACCGCTCTTGTAGGTTTAATCTAAATGAAACAAGTTAAGCTTTTTTAAAAAGCTTCCCGGTTTATAGCCATCAATACATTTATTGGGCATATATATATGTAACAAAGAATTAAATAATTGGAATGATTGTTTAATCTGGGATGAAATGTACTGCACCCTGCTAAGCTGACCTCATTGTACTGTATTGTCTACATTGACAAATATATATACAAACAATAGACGATTTTCATATTTACGGGATGACCGCCATTTTAGCATGTTTTTCAAAGGGACGTTACTCGCTAACACCCGACAACCTGGTCTTCATATTTGAACTTTACTGCTGCCCCTTGTTACTATGGAACCATAAACCAGACTGTCGGGTCAGTAGGTTACTTCCCTTTGTTGAAAACGTTATAAAAACGGAGTCAAAGTCGGGACAAGAAATGGATATGAAAATGGTCTATTAGTTTTACAAATCATACTGGCATCCCTAGGAGCAACGAATCCATACCCGTGTGTATGGATACATTTATAAATTGTAAAAGATGCTTTATATCAAAATATTAAATTTCAACCTGTTACACGATATTTTATGAAATATTCAAACAATTTTTGGTTTAAAGCTGCGACAAAACAGTTTCATTAGTGTTCGGGCCGTAGATATATAATTATGCACATTTCCCATACCCGGAAGCCCTCTGGATAGATAATAATACCAGAGAAATTCTGCTGATCGGATCAGATTCTGACCTTTTTAAAATACAGTTTGACGGATTCCTAAAGCTACAATGGCAACCGGGAATAAAGGATTGCCTTTCCCTATACCAGTTGACTCCAATGTAGCTAGTTTGAGTATTTGTCGTCCCTTATTTGTCCACGGTTGTATTTCGCAAACTGATTACATTGAAGGCAATGACAATGTAAAAATATATGAGGCAATCGGTTCATAGTTAAATTCAAGTTTTTCCAATGTCTACTCGAATGGTTTATATCGATGTGTAAATCAGCGGGATTACGGGGAGGACGCACATCATTTAGCACCAGTATTACGCGGGAACTTCTGACCAATGAGCAAAATTTGTTTTCGTTTCTGCAGACATGCTTGCAGCAAACCATTCTAGTACCCGATTTCCATGGAAACCGGGAATGACAGCAAAATTATGAATAAAAATTGTGAAAATATTGAAATATAGCGGAATTTGAATTTTTTAATTGATTAATCAGACAATCCTACCTGAAGTAGGGAAATATCGACGTTTTGCATCGGATGGCGCCACGTGCGTCTCAGGATGGTCCGTCCAATATTAATTAAAATCCACTAAAAAGTGAATTATCCCACACCTGACAATAGATGATTTGCCAATTAATTAAGGTCCATGCAAGTTCTAGTCAAATTTTGTTGTTTTTTTTTGTCAAACCTTGAAAGGGAAATTACTCCTACACCGGACAAACAAACATTTAACATGCACACTTGTTTTAAAGTACGGTCTTCGTGCTTAGCCATCCTGGACAAAGTAATTTCCTACACAATATTTATGATATTCTGCGGTAAGTTAGCATATTTTCGATTTTTTAATCCTTTCCTACTCAATGAGAAGACAGTTGAGGTTAGTACAGTTGTTTATTTTTTTTACTTGAAACAAGTAGCACTTTAAAGAATGGTAAGTGCTATTGGTGATTGGGTTTGAATTATGTTGCAGGCTAAACGTCTGCTAAGGATTAAACTATCATAACTTTTAATTAAAAATGCTTTATTTTTTGGTTGGTTTTCACAAGCAGGGAACCAAGTTCAAGTTCAAGTTCTTTATTAAGACAAAAGACCCCAACAGGGGTATGTGAATACAAATAACATATATACAAACATATATTGTTGGAATAAATGAAGACACAGCATTGTATTTACTTATCAAAATACTTCATTATAAAGTATGGAAGGCAATTGTTACCTATATTGTACCTGTTTACACATTATTTAATTACTGACAATAATATTTTGCAAAATTTTGCTACTAGGAATAGAACTCTATTGTCATCTGTATTTAATAAATCATGAAATTTGACAGAGTTGGGATGCACTATAAATTGTCTAGGTAAAAAATGTTTTCTTTCGTTTTTGAAAAACTCACATTCAAGAAGGTAATGAAATTCGTCCCCCAATGCATTTGCATTACACAGATCACATAACCTATCATCTCTGTCCACCCCCNATTCATACACCTAAAATGACAAAGAGCATTCCTTAGATCAGCTGGCAAATTTATTAAATAATTCTCAAAACCGTGTTCAACTTTAAAAATTCTATAATTCAGGGTTTTAGACATATCAAAAATGGAACTGTACCAATTTTGTTTAAATTGGTCCATTAACCTAATTTTAACCATTATGATACACAAGTTTGCTTTTGTATATACTGAGACAACCAATATTGAGATAAACCACAATCATTGAGAGTATTTTCAATAACATTAAGCCATTTTGACTGAAATATGTTGTGCTCCTTCAGTTTGAAAATAAGTCTATATAATAATGAACAAATTTTATCCTGTTTACCACTGACAATTCTATGCCAAAAACCTATCATTCTAGATTTAATAAAGATTTCAACTGGATATCGTCCCAGTTCACCAAGTATAACATTATTTGGGGTGGACTTTTTTAAGTTCAATATGATCTTATAAAATTGAAAAAAACAATGATTCTATAGCTTGATTGTTATAGGATCCCCACACTTCACAACCATAAAATAAAATTGGAGCAACCATATTATCAAACAATTTCAACTGAAGATCAACAGGTAAATAGAGTCTCCGTATTTTCTTTAACAAACTAAACATGGCTTTTCTACCTTGAGCTAGCATTTTAGCTTTGTGACTAGAAAAAGACCCCTTACTTGAAAAATTAATTCCTAAGTAAGAAAATTCATCGACATTATTTAAATTTTCACCATTATATTTAAAAATAGGTACATTATTCAGTTTTCGTTTGTTAAAAACAACAACTTTTGTTTTCATAGCATTGATTTCAAGTTTCCATGTTTTACAATATAAGAACATAGCATTAAGAGCAGCTTGTAATTGCTGTGCTGATTCAGCCAAAATAACAGTGTCATCAGCATAAAGTAATAGGTAAAGTTTTAAATATGTATCAACTTCATTATTACTAAGTAAAAAATGTATACTTTCCGTCACATTTGTAAGGCCATCATAAGCTCTTGAAATAAAATCAACAGGATCATTCAAAAATATTGAAAAAAGCACGGGTGAAAGGTTTTCGCCTTGTCGAACACCAACATTACTATGAAAATATTCTGAAAAATCAGCACCTTGGCGAATGCAAGATTTTGCATTATTGTACATATTATAGATTACTTTTAAAAATTTACCATCTATATTATGATTTAATAATTTGTGCCACAGAGCAGCTCTATTGATGGAGTCAAATGCTTTTTTGTAGTCCACAAAAACACAGAATAATGATTTACCACGTTGTAGATAGAGATCAATTAAACATTTCAAATTAAAAATATGATCAACAGTGCTGTAATTTTTCCTAAAACCTGCTTGTTCCTCGCATAAGAGATTCATACTATCAAGATAAATATTCAAACGATTGTTTAATATAGAAGTAAAAAGTTTCCCAAAACAACTTAGAATGGTTATCCCTCTATAATTATCAGGATTTTCAGGATCACCTTTATTCTTATAAATAGTACATATAATACCTTCTGACCAAGCTTTAGAAATGATACCAGTTTTGAAGACAATACATGGGTTGCGCATTGTTTCCAATCCGGATTTGACTCGTCAT
Organism: Modiolus philippinarum; assembly: GCA_002080025.1. Classification (NCBI taxonomy): domain Eukaryota; kingdom Metazoa; phylum Mollusca; class Bivalvia; order Mytilida; family Modiolidae; genus Modiolus; species Modiolus philippinarum. The sequence continues at coordinate 64,951 of MJUU01009373.1, forward strand.
TTAGACGAAGTCATCTGGGGTCAATCGGAGGAAAAATGACATCATCCAACGTTGGAGCAAGGGACAGATATTCTTACGTTGTTATTCAACATACGGGTAAAAAGTCGTTTTCAACTAACAAAGAAATCCACGAGGAACATTTTCAACCCACAAAAAACGAAACTTGAATGGAAATGAAGAAATTACTATCTTCGTCTATCAGCGTCTTGGAACCAGTTTTGTACCAGATTACTCCTTGTCTGGCTAAAATAATGAGCGATCCCGCAAATGCGCAATCGGTGTATATTAAATATTTTAGTAAAAATGTCCAATAATTTCTCAGAAGAAAATTTTAAAAATTCATTGATAATAAGATCATTTCCACATGCCTTATTATTTTTTAAGGACTTTATAACCTTATCTATTTCAATACTAGTGAATTCTTTGTTAACCATTCTGTCCCCTTGAGATTTTTCAAAAAGTTACCTCCCTTTTGGGTTTCGCTAAATTCATTCTGTTGATCGCAGAACTGGCAAATTGTCTATTGTAGTGCAAATGTACTTCTTGCACCACAAGAAAATTGCTCCTTGTAGCAATTAACCTTTGGATTAGCTAATAATTAACAACTAACACGGATCGAGATTACACGTGGAGTTTATTGTGTAAACCCGTGTAACTTAGTTCCCCACGGGCGCAAGTAAATGATAACATTTTGTCATATACAAATAAAAGATAATATTGTCTCTAAAGATATGAATGTCATTCACAACACTATCATAAATATTGTGTAGGGAATTACTTTGTCCAGGATGGCTAAGCACGAAGACCGTACTTTAAAACAAGTGTGCATGTTTAATGTTTGTTTGTCCGGTGTAGGAGTAATTTCCCTTTCAAGGTTTGACCAAGAAACACAAATTTTGACTAGAACTTGCATGGACCTCAATTAATAGACCATTTGCCAGTTCTGCAATCAACAGAATGAATTTAGCAGAACCCAAAAGGGAGGTAACTTTTTGAAAAATCTCAAGGGGACAGAATGGTTCCCTGCTTGTGAAAAACAACCAAAACATAAAGTATTTTTAATCAAAAGTTAGGAAAGTTTAACCTTTACCAGATGTTTAGTCAGCAACATAATTCAAAACCCAATCCCAAATATCGCTTACCATGCGTTCAAGTGCTACTTGTTTCGAGTAATAAAAATAAACAACTGTACTAATTTGAACTGTCTTCTCAGTGACTAAGAAAGTATTAAAAATTCGAAAATATCCTTACTTAGTGCAGAATATCGTAAATATTGTGTAGGGAATTACTTTGTCCATACTGGCTAAGCACAAAGTCCGTACCTTAAAACAAATGTACATGTTTAATGTTTGTTTGTCCGGTGTAAGAGTAACTTCCCTTTGAAGGTTTGACCAAAAATTACAAAATTTGACTAGAACTAACAAGATCTTCAGTAACTGGCAAATCATCTATTGGCAAATCATCTATTTGAAATACATCTAGACAAGTTCTAAGAAAACCAAAAGATTAAATTTGACTTCAACTCCGCTATAGACCTTAGGAGTGCAATACCCGTAAGTGACGAAGTATTAAGCAATAATATGCAAGAAGAAGAGGTGGATAAAGTGGTTTCAACAACTAGCGTCCACAGATGATCCTATCCTATCCTAGGATCAGGATCAGGCAGGACATGTTTTAGTGTAATCCAAACTGCACACTTCCTGTTTACAATCGGTTCAATGTTTTGGAAAAAGGCTAGCAAATCTTCACAGCATAATGAAAGTCAACATCTTTATGGCAGCACATCTAATCAGGTTAGAGATGAATAATGTATGCAGGCGTTTCCTGAAAATGCGAGCGGAGATACTAAATCGGCTTCTTCTATGTATAAGCTTCCTGTAGTAGGAACACAACTACTCGTGTTGCACGATCTGTGAGATCTTGAATTCTTTCATGTAGATGGATCTTGAGCAATGTCCCTTGGTGTCCTATGCAGCTTAACAGATTTTTTCTCTCATTTATTCATTTTTACAGGTTGGGAACACTCTCCCAAATGGAATATTGTAACCCAAACGGGATATTATATCCTAAATGGGTTATTAATTTCATACAGTAATATAACTTATTTTCCCTTTTTAGATCAATACAAACAACTTTTGGTAGGGATCTTTCTCATTTTTGTTCTGTTTCTGAGGTTGATCCCACAGAAAATGCCTATTTTCTTGGGGATCAATCTCTAAAGCCAAACACAAGAGAGGAAACTTCCTAAACAAAAATTCTTGATATCAATTTGCATGCGCATTTGTGTCAAATTGGCAAAAATCCAAAATAAGTGATATTACTGTATGAAATAAATAACCCGTATCCCGTTTGGGTTACAATATCCCATTTGGGAGAGTGCTCCCAACCTGTTTTATGTTGCTTTCCTGCTTTAGACAGGAGGAGATACATATGAGATCTTGAATTTATTCATGTCCATAGACCTTGAGCACTGTCCATTGGTGTCTGAATTAAGTGACCTGTTGACTTAGTTCTTTTTCTGTTCTCTTTATACGCCTTGTTTTTCTGCTTCAGACACGAGAAGGTTTATGAGATTTTGAATTATTTTCATGTCCATGAATCTTAAGCATCGCCCCTTGGTGTCTGATGCAGTTAAACGACCAAATAAATTATTAAATACTACTGGTTAAATCTTAAAGGTCACCGGTGACTCCACATCTCTATAGTACATTAGTCTATTGCGGTCATCTCCATAGTCCGACACTCATTAATCCCACACTTATCATGCTCATTAGTCCGACATTGTAAGTGTAATTCAACACCATCATTTTCGTTCCTTGTTCTTATAAAATACTGGGACTGTTTCAAGCGGATGGTCGCTCTTATACAATCAATATTCTGATGTTGGTTCAAAAGATCTGAAAGGACGCTTGCTCTTTTTGAGTTCCGACTATCCGTCAGTTCTATAAATATGCCATATACATATAATTGTATTTCAGCCACATATATTTCAGACAGATAAGGGTTAATTAAATGTTAGCAAAAATGTTAAATATTTCTTAACATGCTTAATATTACAAATAAAGTCTAGTCATGCTAGTTATACATGCTTTTTATGCATGACATTCATTCACGTGATTGCACTGCAGAAGTCACAGACAATAAGACATTTGAGTTCCATTGCATTCCAGTAATAAAGATCAAAATGAGGTTTCAAGGTTCAAAAGCAAATTTATGTTGAAAATAATAGAATTTGGAGAACTATTAGGAATTGCCTGCAGACATTTTTTTAGATGAAAATATATGTTGAACTATAAATGCTAAATATCTCCCATACAGTGCTGACAGTACTAAGTCAAGAGAGGTATTGTCACTTTCTCTTGAATTTATTTCCTTCTGCATACCAATTTTGCATTAAATCTGTTCAAAACCTGTTTAATAGGTTATCTTTTATATACGATTTCATAAAAAAAAATCATAGTATGCATACTGAAAAATTCAGCCATGCACTTTAATACAAATTGTAAGTTTAAAGCCCATTGCTAGAAACAAACTAAAACTAGAAGTGGTGCCATCAGATATGATGTTCATCCTCACACTTCCCTGTGTGACACCGAAAACAGTTGATATAGCACTGTTTAATAAGTGTTGTTATCTGCCCCTAATGTTTATTTTTCCGCATGCGCAGTCATTGGAAATTTCGTTGGAGTGTACTTCCGGAGTGTATTTGTCTCATAGTGGTGATTGAAAAGAGTTGTATAAATCGTGGTTACCAGAGCTATAACATAATCAAAGACAATAAA
>MJUU01009373.1:73760-94605 GCA_002080025.1 Modiolus philippinarum
AACATCAGCAAACTTCAAAATGAGACCCTTAAACATTAATAAACAAATTTGAAAATGAGAACCTTAAACATTGTGATTATTTTGACTTATTGTGTCAGCTATGACCCAGGTGAGCGATACAGGCTCTTGAGAGCCTCTTGTTTTATATTGTGGCTCGGATCAACGAACCTGTCGTGCAGTAATTTGTCAAAGATGAAAATAACATTTGTTTACCTGTGACAGTGAATTTCATATATTTATAGCAATAAAATCGACATACGAAATCACACATTCGGATTATTTTCACGTATTATGGAGTAACTTATTACATGCAGACATATGCAGCAGTTCTAGTTTTGCCACTTGTAGATTTTCAGGGCTTTGAGATTCAGCTCCATTGGAGCTTTGATTGTGCATATATTGAAGATGTGCATTCTACTTGGGTTTTGATTTTTGCTGATTTTTCATATAAAAAATATATTTGTTGAAGTTAGTCATTTTTAGGCGAGATAATGCTTATAGGGTACACTACAGTACAGCCAGAGACTTACCGTGATAAATCACTGTGATAGACCTATCACTCTGCTTAGTGAAATGTGTATATCTTATTTCCTGTTTGATCTATTTACCTGATTTCTTTTGCATTTTGAGTGATGAAGTCTACCACTTCACATGCAAAAGAAATTATGTGGATAGCTCAATCAGGAAAAAAGATACAGTCATTTGAAAATTTAGAGAGGTACGTCTATCACAGTGATTTATCACGGTAAGTCTCTGTCTGTACTGTAGTTGCCTGGATAAATTCTCCTACAGTTTCTAAGATATTTTAAAGAATAATCGAGCATATGTAAGAGATGTGCAAACTACTTGGATTTCGATTTTTTATCATTTTTATGCCCCGGATCTTTAGATTGGGGGCATATTGTTTTTGCCCTGTCTGTCTGTATGTATGTATATATATGAAAAAGAAAGGAAATGGGGTAAATGTCAAGGAGACAACATCCCATATCCAGGTTAAAACGGCCAAAAACAAAGCATATATGTATGTATCTGTCTGTCTGTCTGCAACTTTAACCTGGCTAATAACTTTTAAACCAGATGTGATAGGACCTTCATATTTGGTATGTGTATTGATCATGTGAAGCTGAACTCCATTATGCAAATTTCACCCAGGACAGGTCAAAGGTTAAGGTCACAGAGGTCAAAAGGCCAAAATCTAGATTTTGCTATAGCGCATTAAATTACAATTGATAGAGGCTTGATATTATATATGTGAATAGATCTAATAAAGCTTAATACAAATCTACCTAAAAAACTTTTCAGCCAGAGGTGATAGGACTTTCATATTTGGCCTGTATATTGGTCATATGAAACTGAACAGAATTATGCAAATTTTGCTAAGGTCAGGTCAAAGGTCAAGGTCACAGAGGTCAAAAGGTCAAAATATAGATTTTGGTATGGCCTGTTAATTATTATTGCTAGAAGCTTGATACTCCATATGTAAATAGAACTAATAAAGCTTAGTACAAATCCATCAAAAAATTTCAGTCAGGTCAATGGTCAAGGTCATTGAGTGCAAATTTGAAAACTTTTAACATTGCCAATATTTTTCTAACCGGAGATGGGGTTATTGTAATTGTAATCATTAATCAGCTATAATCGATTACATTTTTAAAGTAATCAGTGTAATCATTAATCAGCCAAAAATCTTATTACATGGAATTTAATTTAATCAATTATTTTCTAAAATAGCCTGTAATCATGGTTACTATATATGAATACATTATGATAACAATCGAAATATTAAAATCTCAAATCATTACTCTTTTCATACCAAATATAAATTTCAGAGAATTTTATACAAATAAGTTAAAATATAATCGAAAATTTGTGATAATAGAACTTTTTACTTTTTATATCATCCTCTAGGTTAAAATGTTTTATACATCAGTACATCAAATGTACTCCATATGTTTTCACAAATTTGTGATCACATCTTCAAAAAGAAAAAATTCAATGGCAATTTTGCAACAGATAATATAATGAATGGCAAAACATAGTATAATTCTTATTTTGTTTAATTGTCTATCTTATGTTTGCATTCAGAATATAAAGTTATCTTTGAAAAGATTTTGCAAATTTAGAAGAACTAGTCCATTTATCATGCCCTTTTCTGGTTTGTTTTTGCCAATGTATCATTTGAACTTCTATTCCATGAGTCCACCACTACATTTTATCTCATGGAAAGTGTTGTATAAAATAAATAATGTTTTGAAAATCTTAGTCCTGATTAAAATTTATTTATGGTCATAATTAAGTGTTGTTTATTTTAGAATCAAATCCAACGTGTTAGTGTCACCTTTGTGCTGACAGAAACCATGAAATCATGAAAACAATTCAAGTTTGTTTTGTCCCTTAAGGCATTATAATACATGTACATGTATAACGATTTGTTAGATTTAATGTATTCAAAAATAATCCAATATACACATACAGAAACCATACCAACTTAAAACTAAAGGGGTATGAGGTGATTTTGCATATGAGATACTTATATCAAACAAAATACCTCATCAAGTAACTAAATACGGAAGTTACTGTGAATTTATTTTCTGCATATGCCCATTTCGACAACTTATGTCTCTTCAAGACATAAATTCCTTTTTATCCCCCCGCTTAGCGAAAGCGGGGGGATTATGTAATGCAGTCCGTCTGTATGTACGTACGTACATGCGTTTGTAATGCTCCCCGATAGCTCTGGAACTATAAGAGATACAAATTTGAAACTCGGCACCATACTAGAGTATGATCAGAAGTAGTGCACTGTGGATTCGGAATTTAGGTCAAACGTCCTAGGGGCAAATTATGGGCGAAAATGAATTTTCGCGATATCCAATAATTGAAGAAATTTCCAAAGCCATTTGGGCTAGAAAGTTGAAACTCGGATATGGACTCACATATTATGTAGCAACTTCACAGAGGGTGTCGGAACTTTAATATGACCCCTCAGGGCATGGCCTCTAGGGGGTCCCAAAAACGAAAAAATCAATTCCGCTGGAACTCCTCTTACACCTTAAATCGCAGAAACCTTGTAATAAGGGTATAAGTAACACTATAAAAGTTGTCTGTGCCGAAGGTTTCGGAATTTTGAAATTTGCCCTCAGGGCGTAAAAATGAGCGAAAATGTATTTCAAGATATCCAGTAATAAGCGAAATCTTCTGAAGTATTCACGTTTGGAAGCTGAAACTTTGTATGCAAGTTTGATTATATGCATCTCATTTACTGATGATAGCGGACTTTTGGTATGACCCTTAAGGGGCTAAAAATGTTAAACAATTAGTACTCATCAGATTGACTGGAACTCTATGTATAATTTCAATTTTGTGTTTTATATTTTCATGAGGAATTTTTGGAATTGCTCTTTGAATACGTTTTAAGCTTTTGGAATTTAGACCCCGGTGCCAAATTTGGTAAATTTCCTGAAAATGTCAAAGACTAATAATTTTTGAAATTTCAACATGAAGATTTATAATTATGCAATATTTTAATGTCATCAGCTAGTATGAGCACTAGGATTCCAAAAATATGATTCTAATTTTGGTAAATTTCCTGAAACTCTCAAAGACCAATTATTTTTTGGAATTTTACCTAGCAACCATATCTTTTCTGATGCCTTATAGTTTTAATTATCATTTTCAATGGTCAGATTGCAAAAAACCTTGATCCTAATTTTGGTAAAGTTCCTGGAACTCTCAAAGACCCATTATTTTTTGGAATTCTACCTAGCAACCATATCTTTTTTCAATTATTTAGTGTTATAAGAATGAATTTCAACTGTCAGGTTGAAAGAATCTTTGATTCTAATTTTGGTCAATTTCCTGAAACTCTCAAAGACCCATTATTTTTGGGAATTCTACCTAGCAACCATGTCTTCTTTGATGCCTTTTAGATTTAATAATCATTTTCAATAATCGGATTGCAAAAAATTTTTATTCTAATGTTGGTAAAGTTCCTGAAACTCTCAAAGACCCATTATTTTTTGGAATTCTACCTAGCAACCATATCTTTTTCAATTATTTAGAGTTATAAGGATGAATTTCAACTGTCAGGTTGCAAGAATCAATAATTCTAATTTTGGTAAATTTCCTGAAACTCTCAAAGACCAATTACCTTTTGGAATTTTACCTAGCAACCATATCTTTTTGATGCCTTATAGTTTCAATGATGATTTTCAATAGTCAGATTGCAAAAATCTTCGATTCTAGTTATGGTAAATTTCCTGAAACTCTCAAAGACGGATTTCTTTTTGGAATTCTACCTAGCAACTATAACTTTTTCAATTCCTTACAGTACTGGAGATCATTTTCAATAATCAGAGTGCAAAAGACTGATTCTAATTTTGGTAAATTTTCTGAAACTCTCAAAGACGGATTTCTTTTTGGAATTTTACCTAGTAACCATATCTTTTTTGATGCCTTATAGTATCAGTGACCATTTTCCATTGTCAGATTGCAAAAATTTTTTATTCTAAGTTTGGTAAATTTCCTGAAACTCTCAAAGACTCATTATTTTTTGGAATTCTACCTAGCAACCAAATCTCTTTCAATTCCTTACAGTAAAAATTATGATTTTCAACAGCCAGGTTGCAAAAATCTTTGATTCTAATTTTGGTAAAGTTCCTGAAACTCTCAAAGACCCATTATTTTTTGAAATTCTACCTAGCAACCATATCTTTTTGGTGTTTTACAGTTACGGTACGATGATTAATTTAGTTTCAAAAACACTTGTCTTTTTTTAAAAGGGGAGGGGTCCAAAAAGGGGTAGCGGGGGAATCGCAATCTTTGATTGGCTGTTTTTCATTTTTGTTGTTCTCCATGCACGACAGCTATACAAACCTTCTTATTTTGTCCAAATTATATACAGTACAGACTTACCATGATAAATCACTGTGATAGACATATCACTCCAAGTTTTTAAATAAATATATCCTTTTTTCTGATTGATCTATCCACATAATTTCTTTGACAAATCAAGTGGTAGAATGCATCACTCTAAATGCAAAGAAAGCATATTTATAGATTAAATATGAAATGAAATATACATATTTCACTTAGCAGAGTGATACGTCCATCACAGTGATTTATCACAGCAAGTCTCTAAACAGGAGGTATAATAATTACAGATAAGTGTACGGGCAATATACAGGAGGTATAATAATTACAGATAAGTGTACGGGCATTATACAGGAGGTATAATAATTACAGATAAGTGTACAGGCTTTATACAGGAGGTATAATAATTAAAGATAAGTGTATGGACTATATACAGGAGGTATAATAATTACAGATAAGTGTATGGGCTATATACAGGAGGTATAATAATTACAGATAAGTGTACAGGCTATATACAGGATATAGTAATTACAGATAAGTGTACGGGCTTTATACAGGAGGTATAATAATTACAGATAAGTGTACAGGCTATATACAGGAAGTATAGTAATTACAGATACATGTAAGTGTACCGTCTATATACAGGAGGCATAGTAATTACAAATAAGTGTAAGGGCTATATACAGGAAGTATAATAATTACAGATAAGTGTACCAGCTATATACAGGAGGTATAGTAATTACAGATAAGTGTACAGGCTATATACAGGAAGTATAGTAATTACAGATACGTGTACGGGCTATTTACAGGAGGTATAGTAATAACAGATAACTGTACAGGCTATATACAGGAGGTATAATAATTGCAGATAAGTGTATGGGCTATATACAGGAGGTATAATAATTACAGATAAGTGTTCAGGCTATATACAGGAAGTATAGTAATTACAGATATTGTGTACGGCCTATATACAGGAGGTATAGAAATTACAGATAAGTGTAAGGGCTATATACAGGAAGTATAATAATTACAGATAAGTGCACCGGCTATATACAGGAGGTATAGTAATTACAGATAAGTGTAAGGGCTATATACAGGAGGTATAGTAATAACAAATAACTGTACGGGCTATATACAGGGGGTATAATTATTGCAGATAAGTGTACGGGCTATATACAGGAGGTATAATAATTACAGATAAGTGTACAGGCTATATACAGGAGGTATAATAATTACAGATAAGTGTACAGGCTATATACAGGAGTTATAATAATTACAGATAAGTTTACTTGCTTTATACAGGAGGTATAGTAATTACAGATAAGTGTACAGGCTTTATACAGGAGGAATAATAATTACTGATAAGTGTACGAGCTATATACAGGAGGTATAATAATTACAGATAAGTGTAAGGGCTATATACAGATGGTATAATAATTACAGGTATGTGTACGGGCTATATACAGGAGGTATAATAATTACAGATAAGTGTACAGGCTATATACAGGAGGAATAGTAATTACAGATAAGTGTAAGGGCTATATACAGGAGGTAGAATAATTACAGATAAGTGTACGGGCTACATACAGGAGGTAAAATAATTACAGATAAGTGTACAGGTTATATACAGGAGGTTAAGTAATTACAGATAAGTGTACAGGCTATATACAGGAGGTATAATGATTATGGATAAGTGTACAGGCTATATACAGGAGGTATAATGATTGCAGATAAGTGTACAGGCTATATACAGGAGGTATAATGATTACAGACAAGTGTACAGGCTATATACAGGAGGTATAATAATTACAGATAAGTGTAAGGGCTTTATACAGGAAGTAAAGTAATAACAGATAAGTGTATGGGCTATATACAGGAGGTATAATAATTACAGATAAGTGTATGGGCTATATACAGGAGGTATAATAATTACAAATAAGTGCAGGGCCTATATACAGGAGGTATAATGATTACAGATAAGTGTACAGACTATATACAGGAGGTATAATGATTGCAAATTAAGTGTACAGGCTATATACAGGAGGTATAATGATTACAGATAAGTGTACCGGCTATATACAGGAGGTATAATAATTACAGATAAGTGTATGGGCTATATACAGGAGGTATAATGATAACAGATAAGTGTATGGGCTATATACAGGAAGTATAGTAATTACAGGTAAGTGTATGGGCTATATACAGGAGATATAATAATAACAGATAAGTGTATGGGCTATATACAGGAGGTATAGTAATTACAGATAAGTGTACAGGCTAACAGGCTATATACAGGAGATATAATAATAACAGATAAGTGTATGGGCTATATACAGGAGGTATAATAATTACAAATAAGTGTACGGCCTATATACAGGAGGTATAATGATTACAGATAAGTGTACGGGCTATATACAGGAGGTATAATAATTACAGATAAGTGTACAGGCTATATACAGGAGGTATAATGATTACAGATAAGTGTACGGGCTATATACAGGAGGTATAATAATTACAGATAAGTGTACGGGCTTTATTCAGGAGGTATAATAATTACAGATAAGTGTACAGGCTATGTACAGGAGGATAAGTGTACAAGCTTTATACAGGAGGTATAATAATTACAGATAAGTGTACCGGCTATATACAGGAGGCATAATAATTACAGATAAGTGTACAGGCTATATACAGGAGGTATAATAATTACAGATAAGTGTACGGGCTATATACACAGGTTAAAAGAATGTCACTAAAATATACTGGGCAAAAAAAGTTAAGGATCATATTCATTAAAAATCAAGTATCTTAATTTTTGTCTTTTTGCATGAGCATAACCACTGATACGATCGACAGGAAACTTTGCACAGCCTATACACTTACCATAATGAACATTTTCTTCAATTTTCAAGTTTTCAAAATTTGTGATTTTTGAGATTCAAAAAATCATGTTTTTTGCAAAAAATCGTGATTTTGACATTTTTATCGAGTTGTTCAATCTTTTGACTGTCTACAGACTCTGATTCAGTAGAAATTGTTGACAAATGGCCAAGGAATGAGTATTCACATAAGGGTACCCATTTTTTTCCCATTCAAGATTTCCACTTTTGTTTGGGTCATTTTCAAAATTTGGAAGGGTATGGTGCTCAGATTAAACATTATGACTAAACAGAGCCGTTTAAATCATCAGGACACAGCAATTCTCAAAGAAAAGGCTTCATTGCATCGGTTCCCGACAGAAATTTGAATTGTATTTAAGGGGGATAAATTTTTGGGGTAAAAATGCAAATTTCAGAAATTTGTGTTTCCCAACAAGGCATGACCAGATGGAGGGTTGACCCCGTAGACTTTTTTCAAGTGTCTAACCTGATAATCTTGAAAACATCAGCCACGAGGTTCCACGACTGATTAGTTTGTGCACGATTTAGTCAAATTAAACTGTGTTGTAAAGCTTAGTGCATTTGTAATGGAAATGAAAAGCCTTGATCCTAAACTTTTTTTTGCTGAGTATATATCACCCTATTATCTCTTGACATGTCAATTATGGACGTCAAAAATTCAGTTAAAACCATAAAATCCTTGTTTAACACATTAAAAGTTCTCCATCATTTACATAATCTTTCTTTAAAAGATAAAAGTTTCAGTATTATCTTAAAGGCAACACAGGCTTACCTTACCTTACTGCCAAATCTTCTTCGTCCTTTTCAGACAACCTCTTTAGACCACAGATCTTCAGAGTAGAACTATAGATATTAATATCCACCATCAGTTACACCATAAACCATGTAAAAAGTATTCCTCTACCATCATGCCATAAACCATGTAAAAAGTTTCCTCTACCATCATGCCATGAACCATCTAAAAAGTATTCCTCTACCATCATGCCATAAACCATGTGGGAAGTATTCCTCTACCATCATGCATCTGTAACTATAGAGCATGATTCTCCTCACAAAATTGCCATGGTCACCTCCAGGAATCAAACCCAGGACCTCTAGCACTCCAGCCAGCCACCTAACAAATAATTAAATACCGAAGTGTGAATTTAGTTTCTGCATAATGCACATTTCGACAACTAAGTGAGCTAAAGAATCAATCCGTCAGATCAGTCGATTTACTGGCTATTTAAATCTACCTACAACAACATGATAGGCTGTCCTGTCACACATCGAATTACTGCACAGTATACATACACTTAAGATCAAAACATCACTACTTTTAAGATATATAAAGACTTATTTTAAAAGTTAGAATGTTCTTTCTTTACCATCACTAATGTTCATATAAAATCTCAAAATACAGTATTACAGTATTATTTCTTCTGCAGAGACTTTTTCTTTAATGTATTCAAAGACTGGTTCTCATAATGTGGAGATCATAGCACATCTGTCTAGAAATAGATTTCAAATATGGAAATGAAGAGAGATCAATATTAACACTCCTGGTGCTAAAGATTTTTCTAAATCTAATATGATATTTAACTGTTCTTTGGTTGAAAATAACAAGATGGATGTACAAACTGATTTATATTGCAAATCATCTACAAGTTCAATAAATTTCTGTCGTACTGATTGAAGAGAAATACAGTCCAATATGAAGTGATGAATGTCCTCAATTCCATTTTCACATAAGTGAGCCAAATGCCTTTCTTCATTGTTTTTTATATATATCATGTATATACTCCTGTGACAGTCTTGAGTTTGATAGCGATATACATGGATCAGCAGAGCTGTCTAAAAGCAGTAGTTGATGGCAGTGGTTTGGTTGAAAAATGTTCCAATTTAGTAAATCAATGCTCGAATATAATTAGCTACATGTTTCAAGAATTCTCATAGATCAATACTTATTAACTGAATTAAAAATAAGTCTCTTCCAAAATTCTTTTATAGGGGGATTTTCTAATTATAAATGGACAATAGACAATATTTTATTAACAAATCAAAGTGCCCAATGTGAGCAGTATAACAACAAAACAATACATTTTCAATTTCAAATATTTTATTTATGATAAATCAAAGGGATTGGATAACAGGCAAAGCCTATGTATATCCTTTCCCAAGAACAATACATGGACAATACAGAGACAATAATTAACATTTATGATTACGAAAACAGGATAACAGCAAACACCTACAATGGCCAGGAACTTTAATCACATGCCACAAATTACAAGCGAACTACACTAGAAAAACAATAATGAATACAAGAGACTAACATAAATAACGATGGGAACTCAGGATAGTCGGACTTGGTACCGGCACTAGCAAAAGCTAGTGGTAGGGTTAAACCGGTTTATGGGTACCCAAACCTCCCATTTCTCTATCCTGTTTCCTTATAGTATTATAAACATGAGAATAAAACCCAATACAGGTAGACTACTAACTCAATGACCACTATCTTGGAACAGAAAAAGCATATGACAAAATGTAATTTTGAAAGAAGGGTCAAAGAGTGCTCGCCGCTAAACTGCCGGCTAGCTCAAGGAATCTAGTCTGCTGGTAAAACATTGTCGCACTACGGAAGAAAAATCAAACTCAAACCTGCCGAAGGGTTTGGTAAAGAGTCTTCATATATTTCAGTAGACATCGGCAGTATCATTGAGAGGCCAGTATATATGTAAAGTCTTATGAGTATTATTGAATTACACATATAACATTAAAATATAATAATTAAAACGCATAGTACCACCTGGAACTATTCACATACCAGTACAAGAGGGAGACAACTCTCATTAAAACACATAGTACCACCTGGAACTATTCACATACCAGTACAAGAGGGAGACAACTCTCATTAAAACACATAGTACCACCTGGAACTATTAACATACCAGTACAAGAGGGAGACAACTCTCATTAAAACACATAGTACCACCTGGAACTATTTACATATCAGTACAAGAGGGAGACAACTCTCATTAAAACACATAGTACCACCTGAAACTATTCACATACCAGTACAAGAAGGAGACAACTCTCATTAAAACATGTAGTACCACCTGGAACTATTCACATACCAGTACAGGAGGGAGACAACTCTCATTAAAACACATAGTACCACCTGGAACTGTTCACATACCAGTGCAAGAGGGAGACAACTCTCATTAAAACACATAGCACCACCTGGAACTATTTACATACCAGTACAAGAGGGAGACAACTCTCATTAAAACACATAGTACCACCTGAAGCTATTCACATACCAGTACAAGAAGGAGACAACTCTCATTAAAACACATAGTANCCACCTGGAACTATTCACATACCAGTACAAGAGGGAGACAACTCTCATTAAAACACATAGTTTACCACCTGGAACTATTCACATACCAGTACAAGAAGGGAGACAACTCTCATTAAAACACATAGTACCACGTCCTGGAACTATTCACATACCAGTACAAGAGGGAGACAACTCTCATTAAAACACATAGTACCACTTGAAGCTATTCACATACCAGTACAAGAGGGAGATAACTCTCATTAAAACACATAGTATACCACCTGGAACTATTCACATACCAGGACAAGAAGGGAGACAACTCTCATTAAAACACATAGTACCACGTCCTGGAACTATTCATATACCAGTACAAGAAGGAGACAACTCTCATTAAAACATTTAGTACCACCTGAAACTATTCACATACCAGTACAAGAGGGAGACAACTCTCATTACAAACTTAATAAATGATCTCTCCTCTGAAATAACTGTTTTAGCAATTTATACAATATTAAGATAATATTTTTATCCTAATTACTAAGAAGCCAAATAAATTTATTTTCATCTGTATGATCTGTAAAATATTTGTTTAAATTATAAATCTGTTTAAATTGGTTTTCTTATATCGTTTAAGCTACTACATTTAATAAAAAAATGGTTCTCGTCTTCAATGCTGATGCCACATAATTCACATTTTCTATCTTCAACTTTTAAATTAGTGTATCTACCTTTTTCAATATTTAGATGATGTGCACTTTTCCTAAATTTTGTGAAAAGGCATATCTGTCATTTTCTTGACCATATTCCAAATATTTTTCAGTTTTAAAATTAGTTTTAAATGTGCGATAAGTTCTTAACTTGCTACCAACCATAGCATTTCTTTTATTATCATTAAATAGTTCTTTCAACCAAGTTTTACTAAACACATTTTTAGAGAGACTTTAAGTTTATTAGCGACTGAACTTACAGACCATTTACTTGGTTTATTCATCAAGTAATCAAGTTTTAAATAGGAAAGAATATCCTTAATATTATTCATCCAAGACTCCTTATTATCTAAATCCATGGTTTTGGATTCAATAAAAGCATGATAAAGAATGCTATTAGTATCCGATATGTTTTCTAGATAATGCCAATATTTAACCATATTGAGGAGCATATACGTTAAAACAGGGTGACTTTCCACTTCTCCTCTGCTGGTTAAGTTGGACAAGACAAGACAAATACTTTATAACCCACAGACACTACATATGTGTACAAGAGGTAATCAACATTTAACAATAAACATTAAACACATGGCAACAAGTTATGAGTAATACATAAGCATTTGTATGTAGACAATAATAAATGGAAGATTTAGTTTTTACTCCAAGTGCAAATTTACAAAATTTTGTATGAACCTTTTCAACAATTAAATTATCAGTTTCTTTTAGAAGAAAACTTTCTTCATCATTTTTAAATTTCTTGGAAGAAAAATAACCTTAGATCTCTGAGCCATATAATAAAATTGGTCTTATAGTATGATTATATAAATGTATCAAGGTAGAAATGCTAGGCTTATCTTTAAAACATTTTATTAATTTAAATAAAGCTTTCATGCCCTTTTTATAAAGATCTCCTTTTACATATGAAAAGGTGCTGGATGCACAAAATGTGACTCCAAGATATGTATATTTCTGTTCTATAGGAATATTGTTAAATCTTTATATTCTAAAGTCTTCCAGCTTTGTTAAATACTATTACTTTTGTTTTGTCACAATTTATATCTAAACACCAATCTTCTGTAAATTTATACAAACTGTCTACTTAGTTTTGTAACCCCTTTTTTATATATGAAAGGTCCTGTTCTGATCCAATATCTATATGGTTCCACCAGTTCAATAGGCCCTAGTAATGTATAATCCAATATCTATATGGTTCCACCAGTTCGATAGGCCCTGGTAAAATTCAATATCTATATAGTACCACCAGTTCGATAGGCCCTGGTAAAATCCAATATCTATATGGTTCCACCAGTTCGATAGGCCCAGGAAAAATCTAATATCTATATGGCCTCACCTGTTTGATAGCTAGGCTCTGGTATGATCCAATATCTGTATGGCCCTTTGGAAAGTTCTTGGTTTGAACAAATATTTAAATGGGATGCATGATAGTTCCTCAAGGTATGATCCAATATATATATGGTCTGCCCCTTTAATAGGCCCTGGTATGATCCAATATCTATATGACCTGCCCGTTTGATAAGCCCTGGTATGATCCAAAATCTATATGGCCCTTTGGATAGGCCCTGATATCCAATATCTATATGGCCCATTTGAAAGTCCTTGGTTTGAACTTATATGCATGATAGGCCCTGGTATGATGAAATATCTATATGGCCTGTGATAGACCCTGGTATGATCCAATATCTATATGGCATGCCCGTTTAATAAGCCCTGGTATGATCCAATATCTATATGGCATGCCCGTTTAATAAGCCCTGGTATGACCCAATATCTATATGGCCCTTTTGAAAGGCCCTGATATTGCATAAGTTGCAATCTTAGTAGTTCAGCTAAATATCAGGACATTGTTACACAAATTGTAAGAAAGATGCAATATTGGCCTCTTGTTCAACAGAACTAAGTCATTAGGATCTAGTATAGCATTTATTACTGGGAGATTTTTATATTTTAGGGTAATTCTGAAAATAGAAAAGATAATCAATATACTCCTGACAAAGTATTGCTGCAAAAAACACCATTTGATGTGTATTTTGTTGGTATGATAGAAGAGGAAAGTTTGGGGAATTCCAGGAAAAGAGACACAGAAGCACAACTTGTAGATAGAGTAGAAGAAGCACAAGTAAGTATAAATTGGCATAAAAATACAGTATGAGCTGTGGCAGACACAAGTAATCATAAACTGGCATAAAAATACAGTATGAGCTGTGGCAGACACATGTAAGCATAAACTGGCATAAAAATACAGTATGAGCCGTGGCAGACACATATAAGCATTAATTGGCGTACAAATACAGTATGAGCTGTGGCAGATATAGGCAAGTTAGAAGTATAAGTTAGTAAGTCAACACAAGATACAGTAAGAGCTCTGGGAGATATCGGCAAGTAAAAAGTAGAAGTAAGTAAGTCAACATAAAATTCAGTAAGCTCTTATAGTTATCAGGATAAAATGCAGTAAGAGCTCTGGCAGATATTTGCAAGTAAGAAGTATAAGTTAGTAAGTCAACACAAGATACAGTAAGAGCTCCGGGAGATATAGGCAAGTAAGAAGTATAAGTTAGTAAGTCCACACAAAATACAGTAAGAGCTCTGGCAGATATAGGCAAGTAAGAAGTATAAGTTAGTAAGTCAACACAAAATACAATAAGCTCTTACAAATATCAGGATAAAATACAGTAAGAGCTCTGGCAGGTATAGGCAAGTAAGAAGTATAAGTTAGTAAGTCAACACAAAATACAATAAGCTCTTACAAATATCAGGATAAAATACAGTAAGAGCTGTGGCAGATATAGGCAAGTAAGAAGTCTAAGTTAGTTAGTCAACACAAAATACAATAAGCTCTTACAAATATCTGGATAAAATACAGTAAGAGCTGTGGCAGATATAGGCAAGTAAGAAATATAAGTTAGGAAGTCAACACAAAATACAGTAAGAGCTCTGGCAGATATAGGCAAGTAAGAAGTATAAGTTAGGAAGTCAACACTTAATACAGTAAGAGCTCTGGCAGATATCGGCAAGTAAGAAGTAGAAGCTAGTAAGTCAACATAAAATACAATAAGCTCTTACAGATATCAGGATAAAATACAGTAAGAGCTCTGGCAGATATAGGCAAGTAAGAAGTATAATTTAGTAAGTCAACACGAAATACAGTAAGCTCGTACAAATATCAGGATAAAATAGAGTAAGAGTTCTGGCAGTAATTTGCAAGTAAGAAGTATAAGTTAGTTAGTCAACACAAAATACAGTAAGAGCTCTGGCAGATATAAGCAAGTAAGAAGTATAGGTTAGTAAGTCAACACAAAGTACAGTAAGAGCTCTGGCAGATATAGGCAAGTAAGAAGTAAAAGTTCGTAAGTCAACACAAAATACAGTAAGCTCTTACAGATATCAGGATAAAATGCAGTAAGAGCTTTTGCAGATATAGGCAAGTAAGAAGTATAAGTTAGTTAGTCAACACAAAAAACAATAAGAGCTCTGGAAGATATAGGCAAGTATGAAGTTTAAGTTAGTAAGTCAACACAAAATACAGTAAGAGCTCTGGCAGATATAGGCAAGTAAGAAGTATAAGTTAGTAAGTCAACACAAAAACCAATAAGAGCTCTGGCAGATATAGGCAAGTAAGAAGTATAAGTTAGTAAGTCAGCACACAATAAGAGCTCTAGCAGATATATTCAAGTAAGAAGTATAAGTTAGTAAGTCAACACAAAATACAGTAAGCTCTTACAGATATCAGGATAAAATCTGGCAGATATATTCAAGTAAGAAGTATAAGTTAGTAAGTTAACACAAAATACAGTAAGCTCTTACAGATATCAGGATAAAATACAGTTAGAGCTCTGGCATATATAGGCAAGTAAAAAGTATAAGTTAGTAAGTCAACACAAAATACAGTAAGAGCTCTGGCAGATATAGGCAAGTAAGAAGTATAAGTTAGTCAGTCAACACAAAATACAGTAAGCTGTAACAAATATCAGGATAAAATACAGTAAGAGCTCTGGCAGATATTGGCAAGTAAGAAGTATAAGCTAGTAAGTTAACACAAGATACAGTAAGAGCTCTGGGAGATATCGGCAAGTAAAAAGTAGAAGTTAGTAAGTCAACATAAAATACAGTAAGCTCTTACAGTTATCAGGATAAAATGCAGTAAGAGCTCTTGCAGATATTTGCTAGTAAGAAGTATAAGGTAGTAAGCCAACACAAGATACAGTAAGAGCTCCGGGAGATATAGGCTAGTAAGAAGTATAAGTTAGTAAGTCAACACAAAGTACAGTAAAAGCTCTGGCAGATATAGGCAAGTTAAAAGTAAAAGTTCCTAAGTCAACACAAAATACAGTAAGCTCTTACAGATATCAGGATAAAATGCAGTAAGAGCTCTGGCAGATATAGGCAAGTAAGAAGTATAAGTTAGTAAGTCAACACAAAAAACAGTAAGAGCTCTGGCAGATATAGGCAAGTAAGAAATATAAGTTAGGAAGTCAACACTTAATACAGTAAGAGCTCTGGCAGATATCTGCAAGTAAGAGATAAAAGTTAGTAAGTCAACATAAAATACAGTAAGCTCTTACAGATATCAGGATAAAATGCAGTAAGAGCTCTCGCAGATATAGGCAAGTAAGAAGTATAATTTAGTAAGTCAACACGAAATACAGTAAGCTCGTACAAATATCAGGATAAAATAGAGTAAGAGTTCTGGCAGTACTTTGCAAGTAAGAAGTATAAGTTAGTAAGTCAACACAAAAAACAGTAAGAGCTCTGGCAGATAAAGGCAAGTATGAAGTTTAAGTAAGTAAGTCAACACAAAATACAGTAAGAGCTCTGGCAGATATAGGCAAGTATGAAGTATAAGTTAGTAAGTCAGCACACAATAAGAGCTCTAGCAGATATATTCAAGTAAGAAGTATAAGTTAGTAAGTTAACACAAAATACAGTAAGCTCATACAGATATCAGGATAAATACAGTTAGAGCTCTGGCATATATAGGCAAGTAAGAAGTATAAGTTAGTAAGTCAACACAAAATACAGTAAGCTCTAACAAATATCAGGATAAAATACAGTAAGAGCTCTGGCAGATATTGGCAAGTAAGAAGTATAAGTTAGTAAGTCAACACAAGATACAGTAAGAGCTCTGGGAGATATAGGCAAGTAAGAAGTATAAGTTAGTAAGTCAACACAAAATACAGTTTGAGCTCTGGCAGCAATATACAAGTAAGAAGTTTAAGTTAGTAAGTCAACACAAAATACAGTAAGAGCTCTGTCAGATATAGGCAAGAAAGAAGTATAAGCTAGTCATTCAACATAAAATACAATAAGCTCTTACAGATATCAAGATAAAATACAGTAAGAGCTCTGGAAGTTATAGGCAAGTAAGAAGTATAACTTAGTAAGTCAAGACAATATACAGTAAGAGCTCTGGGAGATATAGGCAAGTAAAAAGTATAAGTTAGTAAGTTAACACAAAATACAGTAAGTTCTTACAGATATCAGGATAAAATACAGTAAGAGCTCTCGCAGATATAGGCAAGTAAGAAGAATAAGTTAGTCAGTCAACACAAAATACAGTAAGCTCTTACAGATATCAGGATAAAATACAGCAAGAGCTCTGGAAGATATAGGCAAGAAAGAAGTATAAGTTAGTAAGTCAACACAAAATACAGTAAGCTCTTACAGATATCAGATTAAAATACAGTAAGAGCTTTGGCAGATATAGGCAAGTAAGAAGTTTATGTTAGTAAGTCAACACAAAATACAGTAAGCTTTTACAGATATCAGGATAAAATACAGTAAGAGCTCTGGAAGATAAAGGCAAGTAAGAAGTATAAGTTAGTAAGTCAACGCAAAAAACAGTAAGAGCTCTTGCAGATAAAGGCAAGTAAGTATTATAAGTTAGTAAGTCAACACAAAATACAGTAAGCTCTTACAGATATCTGGATAAAATACAGTAAGAGCTCTGGCATATATAGGCATGTAAGAAGTATAAGTTAGTAAGTCAACACAGAATACAGTAAGAGCTCTGGCAGATATAGGCAAGTAAGAAGTATAAGTTAGTCAGTCAACACTAAATACAGTAAGCTCTAACAAATATCAGGATAAAATACAGTAAGAGCTCTGGCAGATATTGGCATGTAAGAAGTATAAGTTAGTAAGTCAACACAAGATACAGTAAGAGCTCTGGGAGACATAGGCAAGTAAGAAGTATAAGGTAGTAAGTCAACACAAAATACAGTAAGAGCTCTGGGAGATATAGGCAAGTAAGACGTATAAGTTAGTAAGTCAACACAAAATACAGTTTGAGCCTTGGCAGATATATTCAAGTAAGAAGTATTAGTTAGTAAGTCAACACAAAATACAGTAAGAGCTCTGGCAGATATAGGCAAGAAAGAAGTATAAGTTAGTCATTCAACACAAAAAACAATAAGCTCTTACAGATATCAGGATAAAATACAGTAAAAGCTCTGGAAGTTATAGGCAAGTAAGAAGTATAAGTTAGTAAGTCAACACAATATACAGTAAGACCTCTGGGAGATATAGGCAAGTAAAAAGTATAACTTAGTAAGTTAACACAAAATACAGTAAGTTCTTACAGATATCAGGATAAAATACAGTAAGAGCTCTCACAGATATAGGCAAGCAAGAAGTATAAGTTAGTCAACACAAAATTCACTAAGCTCTTACAGATATCAGGATAAAATACAGCAAGAGTTCTGGAAGATATAGGCAAGAAAGAAGTATAAGTTAGTAAGTCAACACAAAATACAGTAAGCTCTTACAGATATCAGAACAAAATACAGTAAGAGCTTTGGCAGATATAGGCAAGTAAGAGGTTTATGTTAGTAAGTCAACTCAAAATACAGTAAGCTTTTACAGATATCAGGATAGAATACAGTAAGAGCTCTGGAAGATAAAGGCAAGTAAGAAGTATAAGTTAGTAAGTCAATGCAAAAAACAGTAATAGCTCTTGCAGATATAGGCAAGTAAGTATTATAAGTTAGTAAGCCAACACAAAATACAGTAAGCTCTTACAAATATCAGGATAGAATGACTTGTAATTTATACAGTCTTTCATTTTTGGCGGGTTTGCACAGAGTGCAAATCAGGGTTATAATATGGTGAATATCTGGTGTTCAGCTGGATGGGGGCGGGGCAAATTGGGTACCTATTTTGTGAAATCAACTCCTCCTACAGTTTTCAACCCAGATTTTGAAACTTTACAGAATGATTCTATAGATAGATATATTGACAATGTGCATTTTATGGAATGATTTCAGAAATTTTTTCATAATTTCCCAGACTTTGGAACATAGTCGTTTATATATATATATATATAATTAGCTCACCTAGCTATACCAGGGTGAGCTTTTGCCATACTTGGCTTCCAACGACCATCTGTCTAAACTTTTCATTCAAACATCTTCTTATTGGAACCAAATTTGGTCACAATTGTCCTTGTGTGGTCCACTTTAAAAATTGTATCCGACAGGTCCATACCTCTTCCAAGATGGCCTCCAGGGGGGAACATAGCTTTAACATTGGACAGATGGAAAAGACATTCAGAGATCTTCTTCTCATAGTAACAGAACATATACTATTGACTTGAACACACAAATATTCAAATTTGTTCATAAATACATAAATAACACTCACAGATTTTGTTAGTTTTATTTTGCTGTTTTATTTATCTTCCATGATAAAATTACTTCCTCTAAGCATAGCATTTCTTTTCGTTCTTTTTTAGCTCACCTGGCTATGCCAGGGTGAGCTTTTGCCATCACTTGGCGTCCATCATCCGTCATAAACTTTTTTCAAAAATCTTCTCCTCTGAAACTACTGGGCCAATTTAAACCAAACTTGGCATGCATCATCACCAGGGTATGTAGTTTCAAAATTATATCCGAGGAGTCTGAAAACCAAACAACATGGCTGCTGTTTCTAAAAGTAGAACATAGGGGTAAATTGCTGTTTTTGGTAAATAACTCAAAAACCGTTGCAGATATCAAAAATCTGATACGGAGTAAAATTGTTCAGAATGCCGAGATCTATCTGATCTGCAATTTTGAAGAAAATCGGAAAACTTGTCTTAGAGTTATAGCCCCTTTTTCTGTAAATTTTTCAAAATTTGTGCATTTTTTATTTTTTATTTCAAAAACTGTAATAGAAAGAGGTGAAGTGTAAATTAAAAAAATGTTCAGCATATCAAAATCTACATACCCTGAAATTTTGAAGAAAATTCAAAGGCCTGTGTATGATTTATTGGCCTTTTTCACCATTTTTTTCCCAATGCCATATGGTTTATTGGTTATTTCCCTTTAAATTCTGTGTTCAAATCTTCTTTGGTTAACTTTTCTCTTTTAAGCTTTAGAGAAATTCCCTGCTATCACTTCATTAAAAAAAAAATGTTTTTGTGCAAATTTCTACAATATTTGCAAAAATACTTTCTTAATCTTTACCTTATTTCATGTCATAATGATTTTCCTATATAAATATATTGTGTCTTACAGGAATGTTAATCACTATGTTTAATCACTATGACTTCTGCTGACATGAATATATGAAATAGTATTTCAGCTTCATAGACTGCTTAATGTTAAACATTTTATTAAATGAAGCCGATGAAATTAACCTTGAAAACCACTGAATGGATTTGAACAGAAATTGGCATTAATGATGCTTATGAGGTGCTGACTACAATACATATATGTATTGTGACTTTTATGCCTAAATGTCATCCAACATGGCCATCTGCGGGGAACTTAATTTATTACTAGACTGTATGGAAAGAGCATACAAAGAATTTTTTATCTGAAACAATTTGGCTAGACACAATAAGAAAAAGAAGGGAAACGGGGAATGTGTCAAAGAGACAACGACCCTAAGGGGAGCAATAACAACTCAAAGCCACCATAAGATCTTCAATGAACGGTGAGGAAACCCCACACCCAACGGTAGGTCGGAGTTGGCCCCTAAATAAAAGAGTAATCAAGTTCAGCGAAATAAGCATCTTCCTAGACTCCGATAGACATAAAGTGAACTAACTA